>VZSC01008300.1:9991-35198 GCA_013398225.1 Steatornis caripensis
GCTGATCCATGTTGATGCACTGAGGCAATGAATGCCCCCAGCATCACAGCATCCCCATCAAGGGCTTCCCCTTCCCACGTCGCAGCATCAGCCCCAGCTTTGCCTGTCCTCTTCCTCCCCACATGCTCTCATTGTCTTGCTCACTGAATCCTTTTTCTTTTCCCTTTGGCATTCTTGATTTTGCGTTCCAAGCTGATGCATTTATATTCAAACCCGCCCGCCTGCTTCCCAGCCGCTCCCCAGCCACCTGGTCCAAGGCCTGCAGTTTGGAGAAAGCACAGGATGCTCTCTGTGGCTTGCCATGGCCTTTGATGTGGCCTTTGGCACGGTCTCCTGCAGCATCCTTGCAGCCAGACTGGTGAGATGCAGACGGCAGAAATGGCTGATAACAGGGGGTAGGAGAGGGCTGGAGCGTGGGGCACTTGGAGTGCACAGGGGCAGGAGAAGACCCAGTGGGCTCAGAGAACTTGATATAAGGATAAGACTTTCCTCATGAGGGTGTTCAGCCCCTGGTCCAAGGCTCGCAGAGGTTTGGGCTCTCTGTGAAGATATTTGAACTGTACTTGAACAAAGCATCAAGCACCCTGGTCCAACCAGTCCTGCTTGGAGCAGCGTTTTGGACCAGGCATCCCAAGAGGTCCCTTTTCTTGGTCCCAAGCTCTGCCTCTTTGCCTCTGTAAGATGAGGAGCTCCATGTCTCAGCCACATTCATCCCACTTTTTTCTCTGCCCTCTGCATCCATGCCCTAAAGGTCAGAAGCAAAGCCAGACCCTTTCTCTTCTACTCACCTCTTTCCCCAAAACAAAACTTCTAAGGCTTTGGGAGTGTCTGCTGGGCAGTCTATCCCTGCTGTCCTGATTCCACTCTGGCTACTCAGGTAGGGACATTCTTTATCACCACAATGCCCTGAGCTTTGGGTGAGCCCAAAAATTGCTCACCGAAAACCCCCTTGGTGCCTGCAGCCACCACGGCAGGATGGCAGCCAGGTTGTCCCTGGACTGCAAACCAAACATATCCAGCCTTAATATACAAAGGAACATATTCCTCCTTAATCCCCTGCCTGTCTTTCCAGAACCAGCTGCCTCCTTCCATATTAATATTCCAGTCATGTGGCTGAGCCCACCAAGCCTTTGTTATGCCAATTAAATCATAATCTTGATCACGCATTGAGACTTCCAGCTCGTTTTGTTTATTGCTCCCAAGCACCCTGATGGGGCAGGCGTGCAGCGGGCTGGCCCCCTGTCCTCCTCGGTGGCTGCAGGCTGTGCTGGAAATGCCGCCTCCTGAGTCACCTGTGGCTCCTTTGAGTTGCAGATGTGGGGCTGCAAACCCATCCGTGTGCTGGGTCAGAGCCAGGCCGGTCCTGGGGGTCACAGGCAGCACCAGCGCTGGTGAGGCTGGCACCCGTTCTTCCATCACTGGTGCCAGGAGGTGGAGTGAGGGTGGCCAGGGAGGAAAGCAAAAGGAGGGTGAGCAGCAAGCACCCAGGCTGGAC
Source organism: Steatornis caripensis (assembly GCA_013398225.1). Lineage (NCBI taxonomy): Eukaryota > Metazoa > Chordata > Aves > Caprimulgiformes > Steatornithidae > Steatornis > Steatornis caripensis. The sequence goes on from VZSC01008300.1 coordinate 11,487, forward strand.
TCTGGACATCATCTGGCTCCATGAAGCAGCCCCCAAAGCTGCTGGAGGCAGGTGTCGGGCAGGGGTGACACTGCCTGGGGACTGCCTGTCCCGGCACAAGTGTCACAGCATGGGCCCAGCGGGAGAGACAGGACCTCCTGGGCTGCTTTGTGCTGGCTGCAGAGTCAGTAACAGTGCAAGAAAGGGGAGTGTGCATGTGCGTACATGTGTGTGTGACAGGAGCGCCCATCTCAGTCTGCAGCAGACTTCCAGCACAGCATCGGAGTCAGGAAAAGCCAGGTTTGGGTTATTCCAGCTGTAAGGCAATACTTGGACATTTTCAGTATCTGATGTAAATCCAGGCTCTGGACGTGCTTCCCTGGGGCGTGAGCCCTCTCCCGGAACTTAGTCCTTCATCATCAGCACCGGCTTGGAAAAACGAGCCCTCCCCAGCCCCATATGATGCTCTGTGCTGGGAGCACATGGGCATGGCCACACTGAGGACACAGTCACGCCAAGGACTCGTTAAGCACCAGCCACTGAAGAGAACAAAATCCAGAGGCAGAAGGGTGTCAGTTAGCTCCCATTCTTTACTGGGCCTGGTGCTGGCACAAAGGAAGGGCCTCACGCTTCCCGTTTTGTCCCTGTGAGGTGGTCTTGTCACGGTGGGATGGTGATGCAGTGCCATTACTGGGAGCACCATGCTGGAGGAGGGAGGGCTGAAGGACAGGATTTATTTGGGCTCAAAGCAGATAAGCTGCGGGGGAGGAGGGAAACAAGGATGGGGCAAGGCAAAAGCAAACAAGAGAAACTTCACATATTTTTGTGGGCAAAAGTGTGGGTTTCTGGCAGGACTAGTCAGGCAGGTGGGAAGGAATAGGGGCATGAGGAGCAGCCGCCTCCAGCAAGTTTCTGGTAAGGGTAAACTTCAGAGGAACGGGAGAGGGAGTCTGAGGGTGTGAGCGTGCTTTGGGGAGCCCCTGGTGAACTTTCAGGCTGAGGGACCCTGAAGGAGGATCCAAACCTCAGCCCAAGGTTGCAGCACATGCAGGAGGACACCATGTGACAGCATGCAGGGAGGTGGCCACGCTCCCCTGCATCTCTGCAGTGTTCCCAGCTGTCACCCTGCCCCACCGCTTGCCAAAGGTGACTGTGTGTTCTCTGTCCCCCCCAGTCCTGGGTGACCCTGGCTCCTGTGGCTGTGCAGGGGGGGGCTGGCATGTGGCACCCAGTGAGAAAATTATCTCGTCAGCTGCTGCCCCCCTCTTCAAACACTGGCAGCTTTTATAGCTTCAAACACTGGCTGCAGGCTGGCGCTCGTGCTGCCGTAGGAGCAGTCACGCCGGTGCATCTCAGCAGCTCGCAGCCACTACTCCACCTGCACCATCTCCATTTGCACCACCCCTTTGTGCACTGTCCCCATGAGCCCACCCCAGTGTGCAACCCTCCCTGTGGTCACCATCCCCTGTGTGTGTCATCCTTGAGTGGTCGTGGTCAATGGCAGCTCAGGGATGGCCACGTGCCATGGCAGTGTCACTGCCATCTGAACTGCCACCCGAACTGCCACGAGGAGCCCCGTGCAGGAGGTGCCTGGCTGGACTGGCAGCACCTCTGGAAGCCCTTGGTTTGTAACACAAAGGGTTGGGGCTGGGCTGTCGGCACGACGGTCTCCTTGCCACCACGTTCTCTGTCTGTCTCCCTTGAGGGGAGATATTCATAGAGAAGGACCTGAGACAGGAGCAGAGACGTCTGCATCAGGTGGCAAGCCGATCTTTGTTAAGCCTGGGGTGACTTTCTGCACTTCTCATTGCACCCTGCCCACCAGGGAGACCTTCAGGCTGCCCAAGGTTCAGCCTGGACCAATTGCTCCAAGATGTCCTCTGCTTCGATAGCGGCACGGTGCCCTCATTCCTACTGCCGCAAAATGTTGCTCAGGTCAATGCTGCCTCCCTGCATTCATAAAACTGCAGCTTGGGTTTCATAGCTGGAAATCTTGAAGATGAACATCCTAAAAATGCTTCAGTGAAAGTGAATCTGTGTCCAGGGGTGCCCGAAAGCAGTTGTGTGTCCGCCAGCACGGGGCCTCATCCTGTGGTGGGGTCATGCTTGCTGGCCTGGTGAGGGGGCAGCAGGGAGTGCAGGTGGCACAGCCCTCACAGAGCCACTCGCCCTCATTAGAGGCACTAATTAGGGTGCTCCGCTCTGCCCTGTGCTGTCGGAGACTGGACCGGGGCTGCAGGCAGTGCAGGCAGCACAGGCAGCTCATGGCCTCTTGTGCTGCTTCCCCATTTCACCCCTCTGTCCCCAGGCGTTCTGCTGGCACAGGAGGACGATGGGACCGTGGTGCTGCCGGTGGTGCACAGCACGGCACAGCACCTGGTGCTGACTTGCCTGGGCTGCCAGCCCTGCTGCCCACCCCACTGCCAGCCTGTGCCTGACCCCCAGCATTTCCAGGGGCGGTTTTGCTCCAGCTGAAAGGTCAGGGGTAATGTCAAATAAAAACCTGGCGAATCTTTCCCCCACCTGCCTGCCAGTGGAGCTGGGGCTCCCCTTGCTCCTCGCCATGGGCAGGCTGGCGCTGCCTGCGGCCTTCGCTCTGCCTGCCGCAGAGCTGGGCTGGGGACGTGCAGCTTCATCAAATCCCACCTGCAGAGGTGGTCGAGGTGTCCCCGCCCGCCATGTGGCAAGGCATGTGTCAGCATGGAGCAGCTCCCCGGGGGACCCAGCGCCCACCAGCTATCATCTGCAGGGCCCTGGACAGCCCGGTGCCAGCCAGCCCCCTGCGTCCCCTCTGGGCCCCACACGGCAGTGTGGCAGCGCTCCACTCCAGCCTCTCTTCTCATGGCCACCAATGGCCATAAATATTGCTTAGCATCTGAACGGCTAAGCAAATGCTTAGGAGGTGAATTACTACTTAATTACACAAAATTACAAATAAATGTATTTCTGGAGTGACGGCGGGTCTGGTCTGACATGAATTCCAAACAACATGACATTTTCCTCCTTGGGAAAGGGAACTGCTGCGGTGCCAGGATTTATGCCGGCACCAGGACACAGTTTGGCACGATTTTGCTGCAACAGGTTTCTGCAGAATAGAGGTGGGGCTGTGGGTTGCAAACAGCCACACCAGGGTGTTCCCGTGTCCCCAGCCTCACCAGGAGCATGCAGGGGATGGATGTGCATGATGGCTCTGGACCAAATAACTAAGCCCATCCCCAGGGCAAACCAGCCTGAATTATCGTCGGTGCTTCAGAAACAGCAGCACCAGCTATCGCTGTGGTAGATGTGAAATTTAAGGCAGAAAAGCGGTAGTATTCCCAAGGGAAAAAGGCTGCTGGCAAGCAACACGTGCTCGCAGCCCAGAAGGCCAACCATATCCGGGGCAGCATCAAAAGCAGCATGGCCAGCAGGTCGAGGGAGGGGATTCTGCCCCTCTGCTCTGCTCTGATGAGACCCCCTCTGCAGTGCTGTGTTCAGCTCTGGGGTCCCAGCTCAGCACAACCGACAGCACCATGGCCTGAGCTGCCCCAGGCCAAAGCTGGCAGCCAGCAGCAGGCAGCACCATGGGTGCAATCCTGCCGGCCCCAGTGTGGGCGGGGGCTCTGCCAAAAGCTGCTTCCAAAGGCAGATGGCGTTTTCCCTGCTGTCAGCCAGAGGAGCCAGCCCCGGGGAGGCAACCCCAGCCAGGTGCCAGTGACTGAGGGGATGGGGTAAAATAAAACCCGGGGCAGAAAACCCTGCAGGTGCCTCACAGGGGTGCTGGGAAGCAACGGAGGCGGGTCACATCATCCCATGCTGGCTCCTTCCGACCAGCGGCTCTCAGAGCAGGAAAAGTCTGATGACAGCAGGGGGACACGAGGCTCCCCACCGCACCGATGCTGCTGCCCCAAAGCGCCTGTGTCTGCGTGGATGGTGTCCAATAGGAAGGGTTTCTGCACAGCACCGTGCACAGCATCCGCCCCAGGCCCACCCACCTGCTCCCAGACCCCTGCAAGGTTCCAGGAGCTGCTCCAGGTGCTCCGCGATGCCTGGACCAGAGCTCAGGATCATGGAGCACATCCTGAACAAGGAGGGCCTCTGGAGAAGAGGAGTCCAGGGGGTCAGCACCCCTGTCCTAGCCTCTCACCCTGCCCAGGAGGCCCCTGACCTTCAGCAGGAGCCCTCGGTGCCCCCAGCTCTCCTGCCACCTCCAATGCCCTCCCGCCTGCTGGCCGTTGACGCTGTTAAAGTAAATCGACAAAACAAACCTAATTTGGACCGTAACTATATTTTCTTAATCTGAAAGGAAGAGTCCTGCAGTCAATAAGCAGCTGAGTCCCCAAGGGCTCTTGCTGCCGAGGAAGAATCGAGCCATCGCTATGCTAACAAGTATATTAGCTAATGAAAACAGTATTTAAAATAATCACAATATTTCTTTATTTGCATGTAAAGATGACATAATAAAAGATAATTAGCAGCATGTGAAGCAGTTCTACTACTCAATTTTCTCAGTTTAGCTAATTAATTATCTTAGTAAAATGCATCATTATGGCTAATTTTAGAAAATCTAGCAGCTGCAAGGTCATAGTGGGAACAATTTCAATTCGTAATTGGAAGAAACATGAAAGTGAGTCAGATAATCTTTTATTAGATAATAATAATAATTAATCACATGGGCACGTATATTAAGTACTTTAAGAGGCAGAAAATGCACTGAATCATTTAATAATGTCATCGAATGTGCTTCCATCACGGGCTGTTGGGGGAGTGTGGGGGCACTCGTCCCTCATCCCTGCCGGAAAGGACACATGGCCCAGAACCAGCTTGGGGAAGCCTCTGCGGGGATGCGGGGCTGGAGAGATGTGGAGGGGCTGCTCTGGGCTCCCCGGCCCCCCTGGCCTCCAGCCCCCAGCCTGTGCCTGCGGTGCTCTGGAGCCTGGGCAGGAGGGTGGCCTGACAGGGGGGTCGCAGGGGACCGCCCTGCTGTGGGCTGGCCGTGGGGGCTGCCCCGGGCCCCTCTGCCTTGCTGGTGGCAGAGCACCCCCAGGGCTCACTGCAGCCCACACATGGGGGCCGGGGCGGTGGGGCTGTGGATGCCCCAGCGTGATGGGAGAGGAAGAGTGTGTGCTGATGGATAACCGCTCCTGGCAGGGACGCTGCTGGGGATGCTGGAGGTGGGCACGGTGGCACGGGTGGCCTGTGCCAGGGGAGTCATAGCCCAGTATGGGGCCAGGCCTGAGACAAGATGGGGAGGGAGCACACGACACCCCTGCTTCTGCTGCAGGGAGGAGCGTTTTACCACCCAAAAATGGTCTCGTCCCCCCCAAACTGGCAAGATGATGGTGCCGATGCACTGCGGCTCCTCCTGTCCCACTGGCACTGGGGGCAGCACAGCGATCCTTTCCCTCTGCCGCCGGGATGAATTGCCCATCTCTGCCTTGCCCAGTAAAACCTTTGTAAGAAAACCTGGCGTGAGCCCCAGAGCTGCGGTGCATCACCTCTTCCCATCACACCCCCTCCTGGGTTAAAGGCAGAGCTGGGCCCCCAGGTGAGGGGCAGCTGCTTTTGACACAGTGTATATAATAAAGCAGAAAATACCACTGCTCTCGCAGGGAGCAGGAAGCAGGTTTAAACCTCGCCTGTGCCCTGGTGAGCCTCCACCCAGCTCCCCTTGGCCGCTGCCATGCCCTGGGCGCTGTCTGCGGCTGCTGGAGCAGCACTGGGAACGAGGTGCAAAGCCACGCCAGCGCCCCAGCCAAAAGCGGGGCAGGGAGCCAAGGCTGAGACCCCCAGGATGCTCCTGGTTGCTATGGCAACACTCTGCCTTCTGCCATGATGCTGTGGTGAGGCCCATTGTCACAGCAATGACCCAACCCACAGTCCTGGCATGCCCTGCATGGCCAGGGACACCCCAGAGGCACCGGCAGAACCCATTGGCACCAGTGCGGCCCGTGGAACCCTCAGTGCACTGGCACAGCCCNGGCTGTTGGGGGAGTGTGGGGGCACTCGTCCCTCATCCCTGCCGGAAAGGACACATGGCCCAGAACCAGCTTGGGGAAGCCTCTGCGGGGATGCGGGGCTGGAGAGATGTGGAGGGNAACCCACAGTCCTGGCATGCCCTGCATGGCCAGGGACACCCCAGAGGCACCGGCAGAACCCATTGGCACCAGTGCGGCCCGTGGAACCCTCAGTGCACTGGCACAGCCCAGGGACATCCCAGTAGTGCTAACGTGGCCCAGGCACACTCCAGTGGCACCGACATGGTCCAGGGATGCTCTGGCAGCACCAGCACATTCCAGGGACACCCCATCAGCATCTGCCTGGCCTGTGGACACCCCATCGGCACCCACAGCCCAGGGACACCCACAGCACCTGCACTGCATGGAGGACCCTCCGCCGGCACCCACCGATGCCCGCAACCAGTTCCACCTTCAGCCTCTTACCCCCACTCCTGACAGAAGCGTGTTCGCTGCCAGCAGTGAAATAATATTTTCTCAGCTTAAAGCAGTAAGTAAATTACATTTCACCCTGGAAAATTATTTGTAATGCAATTTGGCTTCATTTGTGGTCAGAATTAGCCATGCTGTGGCGAGAAAAGTGGGTGTATTGGGCATCAGTGTGTGGTGTTTCTCCTGCTTCTGCTCAGCGAGTTTATAGCAATTGAGCTGACAAAGAGGATGGTGGAGGGCACAGGGGATGAGACGTCTCTTCCGCATCCCCTACAGCAAAACTCCTGGGCCCCTCTGCTTGCCCAGGCTGGGCAGGACACAGGGTGTGGGAAGGCTGCGGAGTGCTGCGGGCTGCTCCGTGCCCCATGGAGCGGCTCTCCTCAATTAAGAGCGAGTTAGAAATTAATTCTAATTTCTGGCCATGGCAGAGGGCAAGACTGACTGTCCCTGGGCTGCTCTGCGCTGCAGTCACTTCTGCCTCCATCCCTGGATTTGTTACTCCATTTTTACAGCAATCACCTGCATGGTGCCTCCAAAATAGTGCCCTGGCACACTACAGCAGTTTCATGACTGTTTACTGTCTTGGCATTAAAAATGTTTGGCGCATAGGAGGAGCTTTAATTAAGCCACCCAAAGAGCCGCTTGGTGCTGCTCCCAGCTGGGCTCTCGTGCCCTGAGGAAGCCGAGCGGCGGCGAAGCCACTGGAGTTGCCTTTGAGCCCCTGACGTTGCTTGAAGCTGAGGTCTGGTCACTACCGCGCACCCACATAGCCCCTCTTGCACACAAAACATCTCCCATTTCCACAGGCTCTGCTGGTGAAAAGACACTCTCAACCCAAGGCCCTTGAGTGAGCTTTCCAGCCTCCCAAAACAGCTCATCAGCAGCTGATCCCTGCCCAACATCCCTCCTCTGAAGGGCCCTGGGCTGGGAGGGTGCCCTCAGCACCCACCAGCCCCTATTCCTGCCGGGGGCTCCCCCTGGGCACCCCGAGCCATCTCCTGGGGCTGCTGTGCAGGATGGGGCCAAGGAACCAGGGGTGCCACCCGCCCGCAGCACTGGTGCCAGTGCATTGACAGACCTGCAGGCAGCTCCCAGCACGAGCGTTCAGAGGCTGCTGTAACTCAGGATCAGGCTCCAAAGCCGCAGGCATCCCTGTGCCTGCTGGCATAGCCCAGGGTGGGGAGATGCATCTATCGCCCAGCCCAGGGCTACCAGCTCATTTATCAATGAAACTGGGAAAAAAAGAGAGGGGCTAGCAGTAGCTTGGAGTGACAAGCGCCGACACAGGATAAGTCCATGGCACCCCAGGCACAGTGTGTAGCAGGAGGGACTTGGGCCATCGGGTGACCTGCCACCAGACTACCTGCACTTCAGCACAGCCAAGTGCAAGGTCATTTATTCAGGGACAAAGAGCTTGGCCACTTTGGGCTGAAAACCTGTCATGAAAACTGTGGCAAAGGATTTTGGGGAGGAGCAGACGTCATCTGAAAAGCAGCTCCCTGCACAGCCGAAGCATGGCCAGAAACTGTGCTCTGCGAAATTGGGGAAAAGCCACTGGGAAAGCAACGGGAAGAAGCCTGTAGTGAGTGAGAAGCACGCAGCAGCGGGCAGGACACGTGGCAAGGACAGCCAAGGTTCCCCACTCGCCGGGAGAGCGATGGACTGCTCTGCCCAGTGCCTTTTGCTTCCTTTGTAGGCAAGGCAAAAGCATCAGGTCTCCAAAATGAACCCCAGAAAGCCGTCTCTGCTGCTAGCCCTGTGCTTGGGGACTGCAGAAAGAAATATTTAACTATTTATCACTTATTTCTGTGATTCTTCAGAGATTAGTGTGGGACCTACCCCAACCTCTGGGAGCAACGTGGCGAGGAGCTCGGGCAGGTGGCCCAGGGCCGGGGTACCTGCTGAAGCCAGAGGGAGCTGGCAGGAAAGCCAACATTCACGTTGCTCTGTTTGAGGTTTCTGGAATGGTCAGTTCAGTGGTTTTGTTCCAGCCCTCAGGTAAGCTGACATGTGGATGGCTCACGAAAGGCTACCGTCCCAAAGGCAGCACCTCCTGTTAAGAGCTGCTGTAAAGGTAAATGACTATGGACAACGCAGGGTAACTACCAGGTCACCAGCACCTGGTGCTGAGACAGACAGACAGGGTCCTGCCATGCCAAACACTGCAGCCTTAACCCAGGGAATGCACAGTGAGAATCAGGGAGAGCTCGTCACCTCCCCAGGTAACTGGAGGGGCCCAGACAAACCCTACCCTCTACCACAGGTTTCCTGGAGCTTTCCCAGCTCCCCAGAGCTCGCTGGGGGCATCGCCTTTGCAGGACACAGGACTCTCCCACGCTGCCACCTAGCTCTTCTCCTAATCCAAACAATTCAGAAGTCAAATTCTCTATCCTCAGTCTGCACAGAAATAAGAGCTGTCTCAAACACTCGCAGGACTTGGTGCTGCATTTTAACCGCATGGCTTTAATGCGGCGAATACTGCAGTCGCACTAGCAGGGCGCCAGCAGAGCCGGCTGTGCCGCGGGGTACCTGCGCCTCAGAGAGGAAGCAGCGCGTTGAGCAACGGGAGAACATTTGCATTGCAGGAGCCCTGGGTCTCTCTTTGCTTCTATGTTTTCACTCCTCCACACCATCGAGATGCAACGTGATTTCCTTAAATATAAGCTGCTGCACTGTTACCATAGCTGCTGTGTAGCAGAGGGTGCGCAACTCTACTACATCCATCTGCCGTTTCCCCAACAAATATCTCTATTGGCTGATAGTTTCAACCAAACGGATTGGAAAATAATAAAAAATGACAACTGAAAAGTTACTAGATAAGAATCTTTAAAATTTATTGGACTAATTGTGTTACATTCAATATTTGATGTGTTTCTCCTGGACAAAGAATTGGCATAAATACAAACAAGCCTTTGTGTGCCTTCCCTAAACAAATAAGAGATAAAGTACTAGAGACAAGGGAACATAGTTCACATCTTCGTATTTACATTTTGCCTTTACTTTACAACTTAGCGCCAGGAATATTTACAGAAAAATACAATAAGAACAAAAAGATCATGTCTTGGCAACATACAGAAATTCATACAAATTGTGTATGATTTGAAGCACGTGATATCTGGCATTCTCATTTCTAATTGCTCCTGCTAAAATCCATGTGGAAAAGGTCCGTGTTTGCCTTCAAAGACATCACTCTACACAATCAGTAGACTGAAATTTAGTTCTCTTGTCTTTCTGGGCATGCAGAACCTCGCAGGAAAGAAATGCAGTCACCTCTGGAGAACCCAGCACACACAGCCAGTCGAGCAGCAGGCGCTGCTCTTCCCACAGCCTCGTGCACACACTGCGGTCCACACAGACACCGTGTTTTCCACAGCACCATCCTTCCCACCTCCTGTTTGCTGTAAGGTTGTAATGCCTTTTTTAAAGTACCTTTAAGAAAGATGCTTTTCTAAAAGAGAGCCTTTATTAAGGTACTAAAATTTCTGCAATTTCAACATTGTTTTTGACAAGGTGACAGTGGTCCCCCCTTCCTGCACTGTTAAAAAAGGACACCGTCATTTAAAGCAGAATTATGAACTCAAACAGAAAAGCCTTATGATGTGGAAAGAGAAAGTCTCAGTTTAGTTACGCAACATTTGCAACTCAGCTTTTGCAGCACTGGTACCTGCAGAGCCTAGCCTAACGTCACACTATGCACACAGCAAGTGGTCAATACTCATCACCTCCAGCAAACAGGAACGCAAACCCAAGCCACAAACATTGTCAAGCTGAAAACTCAATACAGCAGTTCATGATTAAAAAAAAAAGTCTGGATCCTTCACTAATGTGTTCTTGCAATCAGAACTGAAATAAATCTCATTTGCTCTAATCCTTTTGGGGAAAAAAGCTCAGGGACTCAGACCCTGGACTGGCACTGGAGGCCAGCAGAGTTTGGCCACTGACTTTGACAGGACAAGGATTTCATTCTCAAATCAGCGTTTTACATTTTATTATGAAGTTGGAGACCTCTCCACACACAGGGGAAGGAGGGACATTCCTTGTAGACACCTTCCATGAGCACAGGTCTGCCGAGGGTGCTCACTGCTGCGACCCGCATCCAAACCAAATGGGACGGCAACACTTTTCTAAAATCACAACATTTTTATACCAAACAGCGACTTTCTTGAAAGTTTACCTTTCCAGATAGCAAAACCCAACACTTACGGCCAGGTTGTACCGCTAGTGTGTAACGTGTTAACCAGCTGGCTTTAAAAATCAAATTAAGCCCGTTACAAATGCCGGCTGCCCCAGCAGCGGGATCAGCAGCAACAACATGCACAAAAGTTACCTTCTTTCAAGGCTCCTGAAAAGCTGCATTGCCTCCACCCTTATTACTGCTCAGGTGGCTGCCATACCCATGTTCGAGATGAACATGGAAACAGACCCAAAACTATTCTTCAGCCAAGCACAAGCCTTTTTAAAAAGTAAATTTTCCAGGCAGTCCATTTGGCTATCTTGGACTTTGCAGAAAACATCCGGGGTTTCCCCAAACGCACATGTCTTTATGTTACTGGCTATCCAATGCCTTAAAGAAGTATCTTTTGCAGCTCATTACTAAGTAAGCCAATGACTTTGCATGTAACATACACTTGGCTGTGGTATGTGGGGTTTGTTGTTACATTACCAAAGATGTGCAGACCTGTGATTGCTCAGTATGTTTATTTGTCACACATGCATTGGTCATGCCTTTTAAATCAGTGGACTAAAGTGTTTGGCCTTTAATTAGATCCAATAGGTACTTACAAAATGTGGGTAAATTTAGTGTCCGTGCGTTAAATTGATACTGGCAAGAGTTTGGCAGAGGAATGAGGCGGTCCAAGTTTCCCTTCACAGCATTGCCAATACACCCAAGTGCTGCCTTGCAGCTCCTCCTGCCATGCGCAACCTGGGCATCACACAAGCAGGGGCCATCCATCATGCTTACTTCTACAGTGGTTTTCTTTATGTGGTTTCATTTTTCCACTTATGATTCACCTGAATCAAAATCCAAAGCTCCTGAGTTGAGAGGCTAGCATGCTTTTACCTTGCAACATGCACACATCACCTAAAACCCTTTTGGTTGACATCCTGTAAGTCCTTTCACATGTGTTTTTAGGAGCCTGTGTTTCCATTAACTCTTTGTGAAAAACGCCATGAAAAGACAGGAGCAGGATATGTCCTTGGCAGGTAAGTTGTAATGAAATGATTAAAACTGTTTCTGGTCAGAACTGTTGCAAAAAGTAACTCTGAAATATAAAAATTAAATGACTGACAGGTATTACTGCAATGAATATTAAAAAACTAACAAAACCACTTTTGGAATAACATAAGGAGCTCCCGAAGTTCCTGCTCACGCTCATACTCTTACATTACCTGCTTACTGGAAGGAAAAGGAGACATGCTCCTGCCAGTGATCACAAACTGCATCTACCCAGGAGCGCCAGCGATGATTCATTACTGCAACACAAGTTAAGATTGCGCTGGGAGCCTGAAAGCACTCCCAAGGCCGCCAGCACCCACTGCAGCTTTTAAATTCCCAATATTAAATTTGTAGTTGTAAACATCTTTTCCCAGCACATCCTTCAAGTCCTGAACACGTGAAGTGCACAGTCTGAAAATAAAAACTTCTGACCTACATGAAAGGGAACCACCACTGCTAAGCATGAGAAAGCGCAGCAGATTCAAAACAATTTTAAGTTATAACTCCAAAGGGGCTTTCAGAGAATGGCAAGTTAACAGGGAAAAGGAAGAATTCTTGAATTTTCTGAGTTGTTTTAGTCTGTTTAACAGGAGCTTCTGAAAAGTGCTGTAGAAGCTGCGAAAACTGCTCATGCTATAAATATGAGGCAGGAGGCAGCCCCGGAATCTCAGATTTCAATCCAATGGAAGGAAAGCAAATGATGTTTACACTTTTTATGGAAATGGTGAGTAGGTGATACAGACACTTCAAAATAAATAAAGTAGCTGTATAAAGAGATTTTTTTAAAAATCAAGTACTGAAATTAAATGTGACATTTTGCAACAGACCTGAACGTCACAACCTTGTTTTTATATAACCAAGACCTCTACCTAGTAACAACTTATGTTGGAAAGTCAGGTAATTTCAGGTGGTGTTTGTTGTCAGCATGACGGAAATCTGGTATGTAGATGGACTCATTCCCAGCCATGGAGGGAACTGTAAAATACAGCACCTTGGCTATGAATTTCATGACCTGATGTTTCCAAGCAATCTCCTCCTATTGCTTTTGGTACACAAATACAAGCAGTGAAGGATCTTCTGTTGAGCTGCGAAGCGGGGTGTGAAAATGTCTTCTAAGTTCTTGCAGGGATAGTCAGTGCTCCGAAATGGCATCTCTCCTCAAAGGAGATCCTGCTCCCTTCTCCTTTAACACATGGGTGTAGCAAGGTATCTGAAGGCAGGTTTGCTTGTATTTTGTTTTCCATCCTTATATGCAGAGATGGTTTTGTTTTGATTGTTTTCCTCTCACAGAATGAGACACAGTTCCTAATTAGTCTGGAATAGATGACTGGGTGAAGAGATTATGTTGCTAGCATCCAGGAAGACTGGAAGTAAGTAATCTTTTGAGGGTAGGTGAATTAAGTCAATATCCCAACTGCAATGTTTTTGATTCATTTCTCCTTCCTCCCACATGGTATCTGCTGACTTGCACTAGAATATGATTTCCTGAATTCCAGAGGGCTGAGGAAATTTGTTGTTGGTATTTAACTGTTTTCATTACTGTAGCCACCAAGCTCTGATCTAATTGTCCTGGAAGGATAATGACCTAGGGGCTGCAGTTCTTGAGCCCAACCTCCTGGAAAAGCGAGGTATAAAATTCTGGCTCCAGCTGCCTGTTCCGGTATTTATTGACAATGTCTGCTATTTTCTGTTTTCGGCGGACATGTGGGGGGTTGTAAGAATCACTTTCCAGCCTCTTTCTCCGACAAATATTTATTACAGTCTGCCTCACTAAAAAACCTGAAAAAGAAACAACATTTGAACCAAGTTTAAACAAATTCAAGTCCGCGCCCCTTTGCTGGCTTCACAGCTAAAGACCATGTTGGGTTCTGTCTCACCTAGAAACCCAGGGGAGATGCCCAGCACCACCAAGAACTTTTCTCAACAAGTAGTTGATAAGATAACCATGGTCCCCATGCCTGTAAGGACATTTAACTGTGAAAAATGAGTAAGAAAAGGAACTAAGTCAGTGGTACCCTAAACTGGCTGGAAGAAGAGGAAGATTTCTCTGCTTTGCCAGAATCAAACAACTGTCTGCAACAGCAGCCTCAGGACCAAGAGGGGAAAGAATCCCAGGCAGCTAATACAAGAATCGCAGTGCTACAGCCCCTGGCCATGCAGCACGAGGACATGCAGAGTTCAGGCAGGCCATGAGGTTGTACCAGTTAACACCACCGGAGCCTTCAGGACAAAAAANGTCTGCAACAGCAGCCTCAGGACCAAGAGGGGAAAGAATCCCAGGCAGCTAATACAAGAATCGCAGTGCTACAGCCCCTGGCCATACAGCACGAGGACATGCAGAGTTCAGGCAGGCCATGAGGTTGTACCAGTTAACACCACCGGAGCCTTCAGGACAAAAAAAGTTCCCATCAGTACTTTTTGCCAGTGGGAATGGCAGAGTCTTCCCCGTGGAAGAGGAGGATGAGGAAAGACTTGATGGGTTGTAGCTGGAAACAGGTTTCTCTTTCCCTCCATATTTTGCCACTGTTGTTACCTCTGTAACTCATTCTGCTGCATATGGCAGGGCGGAGAAGATTGGGAACCAAAGCAGTGACATTTGGTCAGAGCTGGCAATGGACTTCATCCTATTTTATTCTGAAATGAAATTCATATGCCTCTAACAAAGTAAGTGTCCATTAACCCTTTTGCTGTTTCACAAGCACTTACTTGCAGGCAGAAACAATCAGTGTCTTATTTAGAGGACTTGATTCCTCACTACACACATGTGCTGAACTTAAAGACAAGACAAACTTGATTATATTTTACTCATGATGCAGCTGAAAAAACAGCTCAACTCTAGGAAAACACACCTGATTCTTTTTCAGTACAAGCCATTGTCAGCTGAATTCACAAATGTTATTTAAAGGCCCAGTCTGGCTTCAATATCCCCATCGCTGAATTAAGCATGCGAAAACCAGAACCTGAAAGTCACCCCCAACAGACCCCTATGACATTACTTTTATGGTTATATAAAAGTATCCTAACATTCGTTTATTCATTTTGCTCTGCCTTGTGAATTACTCTCACTGGAGTGAGATTTCCAGTTATTGCAGCTATAGTAGCACAGATACCAAGACAGATCCATTAATCTATCCAGGAACACAGGAAAAGGCGCACAGTACACACGGACCCATTAACACATGTCTGCATAGCAGGTTCAGTATTCTTATTGAACACATTAGAAAATCCTCAGTTGCTGTGGCTCTTAATCACTATATGGCTTCTAAAACAGAAGGAACAAACACAGCATGCCAGCACAGACCAAAAATTCAGCAGCACCCTCTGGCAGCCAAGTAGCACCAGCACCTTGTCTCTCAATGATAAACATTATGGTCACGTTTCTGATTTCTCATCTAAATAAGAGGCACTTACCTTTTCCTTCCACCATTACCAGTTCCCACCCTTCACTTCTCTCCTACTACAATGGCAGTGGAGCCCTGCCATGCTGTCACCTAAGTGCTGACCACCTGCTCCCTCTGCTGTTCCTGCTTTCACCACTGCTGCAAAAAGTATGTTTTTACGTTGTTCTGCCATGCCAGAATACTTCTTCCAATGAAAGACACCACTCAATGTATTTTGCAGATATATTATAATTTAAAAAAAATCAAAACATGACCTTTGCTAAAAATCTTTATCTTACCAAGAGCTCTCCTACTGACTATCATTCCATCCACCAATGGGATAACCATATTGAATTTCCCAGTTGCTCCTTGTAGTTTTATCCTGAATAACCCAGTGTTTAAAGGATGGATGAAGATCACAGGAACTTCCTTCTCAGGAATGGTAGATCTTAAGGAAAAAATCACAACTGTTAAACCAGTTTTACAGCACTGTTTCAATTAATCTATAGGCAAAAAATGACCACTTTAAATGTTGTAAGAATGTTAAAAAATGTCTCATGGCTAAACCAGTGGGACTCCTGTGTGCATCCTCTGGACTTCAGAAGAGTTGTATCAACTGTGCGGTTTCTATGATCTTCTGTCACCACAGAATTTGAGAGTCCTGCAGACAGGGCTTTAAGCCTCACGACACGTACTGCAGTGTTAACCACCTCACAAGGGAGTAAATCAGGAGGGAGGCTGATCGTAGACTCAAGATAAAAATCTATGCATTTTCTGTTCCTTAATTTATGTTTAAACTGCAGTGATACGAAAAGCCCTTTCATTTTTTCAACCAAAAAAAAATCCTCTGAGGAAACTTATCTGTCCTTTTTAACATGACTCTCTAAGAGTTTTCAGAGTTGCCCTTAAAAGCTGAAGAATGCAAATAATCTCAGTCATGACTTCTTTTAAAGTGCAGTCTAAACTGTTCTCCACAAGAATCAAGAAAAATAATAAAAATAAGAGCAGTCTTACCTTAGGGAAGTGCTACTATTGGCTGTAGTTTCCACACCAGTGCTAGTCTCAGACACCAGATCAGGGAGGGGGAAGTTTTCTGTAAGAAGACGATCCACCGAATAAAGTTTATCTACCCCAGTTTTTGGATTTGTTTTGGTTTTGTACAAAGAAAGATTATCATCAGTCAAAACCATGCAGTCCCCAAGCATTTATACCATGGATATTCTTGCACTACTAGTGACACAAAGTCTTTGTTTTCAAGCTTAAGCATTCACGGAGTGTACAGGCACACCTCAGCCATCCTGTGCTCAGCAGATTAGGTAACACATATTCCAGACCCTCAATTCTCTCAATCCCAGAAGTCAAAAATCTCCAGAGGAACAGTGAAAGTAGGAAGGAGGTGAAGTAATCACAAAAACAGCTTTCAAATTATTATTCAACAGCATCTTTGCCTGTCCACAACTAATTGGGCTCAAGAACAGTGCTGGGAATTTCAAACGATACTACTGCTCACATCTGCAGTTCCCTTGAGCCCTGCTCCAACAAGCATGGTATTGTTCCTCAAATCCAAGCTCTGTAGATCCTCACCATAACCTACAATTCTGCTGCCATGCACTTGGTAACAAGTGACTGGATAATGAAGGTGCAGGAGGAAGAAGTAAGAACTCTGATCCCTGGAAGGGGATGTAGCACTTCCAACCCCTTGTCAAGGGAGAGAAACCGAGAGAGATGTTGAGAGTCATTCACAAGAGTACAGTTCAGATAGCAGGGCAGTGCTGACACCTCTTCCAGCAGAAAGAGTCTAAGGCCTGAAAACACATTTTGCCATCAGAGCTGGGATGCTAAGAGTACACAAAAGCTGGAGCTAGCAGAGGGAGAGCATGGAGGGCCATGGCGGTACTTTGAGATGGCAGGCAGTTGGCACAGTGGTGAAAGCCTAGTCTACAAAGCGACAGCTTTTCTACTGTCCAGATTCAAAGATGTGCCAGAAGCATAAGGCAAAAGCCAAGAACATAAGGAGCATAAGGCAAAGCATACGGCTCCTCTGGGCTAGGAGCCATTTTCAAGAGCAGCCCTCCCTGCTGCCCTGCCCCCAGCCCCACCACTAAACCCAACTGCCATGCTTACTGAGGCTCACAAACTCATTTCTTCAGCTTCAGGCCCAGACCTCTGGGAGATTCTTACAGCTGCTGAAAGCAGCAGCCAAGCAGAAACATGCGTGCGTAGCACAGTTGCTGCCTCTGTAGTGAGCTGGCTTTAGCTGCCACCCAAGAAAGAAGTGGGTCAGGGACACCAGTTTGGGAACTGAAGCGGCTGAGGGACTCCTGGAGCGAAGGGAACACCCTCTGGGCCAAGTCTGGACAAGGAAATGTTTCTGCAGAACTTATGTCCACCTCCTGATCCCAGTAAAGCTCTGAGGGACATACTGTGGACAAGGCGGTCTTTAGAATATACACCTACACTTTACAGGAAGCTTCCTCTTGATCACTCCCATTCCTCTTGGTTACTTTCCTCTGGGAGGAGTTAATGGCTTAGTTAAGGTCCACCCTTTCTGCCAGCCTGGGAACCAGGGTTAGAAATCAAAGACAGAATAAAGTTTCAGTTACTGGCAAGTGTTACAGACTGTTGGGCTAGGCCAGTACACAGAGGCTCTCACATAACACTAAAGCCAGGCCACGACTTAGAACGAGCACACAAGAAACTCTTGGGGACAAAGGACTACCCAAGCCTAGCAGACCGTGGCCCAACATTCTCCATGCCATTGCTATAACAGGATGGGCAAAGCTGGGTCTCTCCCAGGTCAGCCAGTACCCGGAGTCAGAGGGGAAACATCAAACTACGAAGCATTAGGTTGCATGGGGAGCAGGACCCTGCCTGAACAAAGGTGCAGAAAGGAAACAGGACTGCAGAGCATGCATGAAATGGGCATCCTGAACACAGAATAAGTGAGCCCTCTCAAGTTTCAAAAGTACCATCAAACCAAGAATGATGACGATCCCATCAGAACAGAAGCAGCAGGTGCCAGAAGTCATTTTTTTAAAGGAAGAATAACAGATCCACTCTGACGAGACAGCAGCTGAGGGAAACTCGAAACAGTCGTGCATGTTTGCCTTGTGTGCTAAGCTTAAGAAGGTGCATGACAGCATTTCACATTTACTGCCAGAGATAAAATAATCTCCAGACCTACATGCCACTGATTCATGTACACACCATGGACCACCGCTCAAATATCAAAGAACTGTTCTAGAATCTTAAAAGCATCAATTACAGACATTAGTAAGGATTTAGCATTTCACAGAAGAATGGAACAGAGTTTTTCCTCTGGTTCCTGCCCTGTTGTTACTTTAGTGAACAAGAAAAACTTCTACACACCTATATCATCATAACGTTCCACCCAGACCACATACACTTTGGTTTCAGGTCCCATGGGTGGAATGGTCCGGCCCTGAGGCAGCCTCTTGGATCTGGAAGTAGGACTGAGCTGTTTTGAACACAAAGGAAGAGTAGCATTTGCAAACATCATGGGTCCAGTAATGCATCCAACAAGCATTTCCACAGTTGCTCCTTAGTCTTTCAGATCTCAGACATGTACACCACCTGCCAACTACTGAGATGGGGCAGCTGCGGTGAAACTCCCCACTAAGGTAATCTGGGTCTCCACAATGCTCATATTCAACATAAATTAATATATTAAAAAACTGGTTCAAGTTTGTCTTAATGTTCTCAAAGATCTTAAATCAGTAACTAAATATAGATTTCAAACTGAATTCTACACAAGAAATAAGCAGTTGTAAATCCTTTGCTAACTGTTACAGCACTTCATGGTTTTCTGCTTTGCTACCATAAAAAAGCAACTTGACATTTGATACTTGACAACTGACACATACTATTTTAAACTGGGTAGGTATGAGAAGTGCTCATGTCTATCCATCCTAAATTTCCAAGCACGGATTACAGTTTGAATTATTTTGTAACTACTGCATATACTTTTTCCTGCATGCATTTCAAGATTTCAGTATGCAGAGTATTACTACTCAGCATGTTTAAGTTTTATATTTAATTAATGCAATCATGCAATCTCCTACTGCAGGTGCAAATTCTGGCAAGACCAAAGTGGATGTTAAAGATTAACAGCTACAAACAAGTACCTCCAAATGCTAGGAAACCAAATAATTTACTATAAAAAAAATGCTGTAGCATTGCCAGTGCGCATCTTGTAAAAAAAAAAAATATATATGAATGCCATTTTTCAATGCAAGTTTTTCAATGCATTACCCGCTGGGAGTGATTAAGATTGTCTGTATGATTGGGGAAGAGTTCAAGTGTCAGAGACGGCTGCTTCAATATTCCTGGCAGCAGATCCATGTTGGAGTCACTTTCTTGGTCAGAGACATTGCTTTCCAGTGAATCAGCTGTAAGTCACAAGAAGAAAGGTGGGTTGTGTCTTTTTTTCTGCCAAAAAACTTAAGCTGTCACCATATATAAGATTTTGAAACTAAAAAAAGGTTGTAAGGTTTCTGAAACTAAACATACATACATTTACGGTCAAGTCAATATAGCACTCCAAAGCAGGAAGAGGATTCAGCAGTGGACAACTGCCAGTTATTCCAGAGACAGACTGCAATTAAAGCACTCCCTATGGATTTAGAAATCCCATCCATTTCCTATGGAATACAGTCTCCTTCTTACACTACCATTTCCTCACAGCCCTTTTATTCCAGGGAGCACACTGGTTTTAGTGTGCAAAAGATGTCATGAAGGCTGTTGCTCACCTACATAGCAGCTGTGTACACGTTCCTCCATGTGCTGCAAGAGCACGTCATCAAGACAGGAGAGAAAATAAAAGTATCACCAGCTGATGGTGAACCATATATCCAACCTAATGCACCCAGGGTAACAGGAATATTGCTGTGCAAACCTGGACATATATTGAGGCTTAGGCCGAGTAAAACAGACACAGAACAGACACCACTTTAGGAAGAAGTCTAGGGATTAGGATGTTCTAATTTAAACATCAGTAGCCTCTGACAAGGATCTCGCTAAACACACTACTAGTTAGCTTATTTAGGTTCTGCTTCTCAGAGAGCTCTGCAACAAGAAAAATGTTGTTTTGGGTTTTGTATACAGCATGTACAAAGAGATCGTACTTAGGGACTCCACTGGTGATGGGACAACAAAAGCTATTTCTGTCAGGGCATCCGCATAATACAGCACCTTCTTCTGCCCATTGAAGATACTTGCCCCAACATCTTCTGAAATAATTAGATCATCTGAAATGGACATAAAAGGAAAGTTTAGTCAAAAGGAAGCTCGATCTCTTTAGACACTGCCTCAGAAGAAGACCTTCAAATACAAGGTACAATCAACAACAGGAAATCACGCGAATCTCATTTTAAAGTGAGAATACTTCAGTCAAATCTCATGGCTAACAACTATTCCCAGATAAACTTTTGTTATCTTGAAGGAAGCGGCATTTTGGGTTGGGAGAGGATTTATTTTCAAAAAATTTCCATTGTACTGCATACCCTGTTTCCCTTGTATTGAGTAGCATAGTAAGCAATTCTGCCACAAGAACTCATCTACTAGCTATTTCTAACCCTCTAACAGACATTATTCAGTTAGTCATTAAATTTTCAAAGGATTCTAACGTTTGTAACTTCAGACTGATCCTATTCTAGAATTCAAGCCAGTTTCTACAGACTCTCCTCTATGTTTTTTCTTCTGCCAAGTAGAGTTAGATAAAGGCTCTCTTGAATCAAACGCAATGCAAGAAAGCTCTTCATTCTCAGCCCCAATTTAGTCCCTCGTCACAGCTGGCCAGTACCTCAGGCCTTCACAGTATAGACAGAAAACAATTCTTTGGTGGAGCCATGCCATAAGTAAATTACAACCCCCCAGCACTGTTCCTTCCCTGTACCACCTCCAGAAAGACTAGCAAGGGCTTTACACTGAATTATTTCTCTGATCCAGTTTACAGAAGGGTTCCCGAGATAGCTGTCTCAGCAAAACCAACGGAGCAGTGAAATTCAGCATGCTGACAGAGAGGTGGCCAGAGGCATGCAGAAGCCTCCAAGCCATGCATCACTGTTGTCAGGGAAGCGTTCCTGCATCTCCAAGTCCATAGCTCTCAGGGAGCAGCACCACAACCCAAACCCAATTGTTTAAGAACTTCTTTACTTTTGGAGATGTGCAGGGAAACAAAACCAAAGCATATGCCTGTGAATCTATTTTAATCGTGTCTGACTTGACACTATTCTAGACTCCTGAATACGTTTTTAATCATCAGAGCCATCCACAAAGAGAAAATACACTTAAAATAAATAGCTTTAGTCACAGCAAAGATTGGAGGAGAAAACAAAGCAAGCAATCTTCACAAGTTGGGCCAAGTCTACTTTAAATTTCAGGTTTTTTAGCATTGCTTGCCTAAAGGTACAACTCCACTCATGGATTTTTCCAACAGCAGAACCAGATCAAAAGTAGCCCTCCCTCCCGAATGCTTTTTCTGTTCCTTCTTCCCCCAATTTGTTGAATTCAACTGTTTGGTGGTCTGCAAACTACTCCAAATGGCTGAAAAAACCCCAAGTTAAAAGCCCATATCAAAACAGGTTACCTCACTAATTCAGGGCACTGCCTTCTGCACAGCCATACTGACAAAGCCAACTGCAAAGGGAAGGGAGGGCTCTGCCTTCGAGTAAAGCACAGTCTGACTGTCCTCAAAGGAAAATTAAACCAAGACCTGGCCAGTTTGTAACCTCTCCTGACTTGTTCAGAGAAAGACACTCTTCTGTTCTCTTAATCTCTTCCCAACATTTTAAGCCTTCTATCATTTGTAGTTTCATTCTACAAATGAATAGAGAAGCCTTTAGTGGCTACAGTTACAGGGGAAGAGCAGTCCTAAAGCACAGCAAAGGGAAACCACAGCAAGAGCGCTGCTTAAGCAAATGCAGCAGTAACAATGTCGCACCTGAAGGCTGAGGCTCTGAAGTTAACCAAAAAAAAGTCTGACCCTTGGAGTAGTGACCATCAACCACACCGCAACTAACCCAGACACTATCAGAATCCCAGGTAATCCTATTAAGTTGTTCTTCAAGGCAGAAACCAACCTAAATGCCAATTCATCACCCTGGGATAGCAATTCACTATCCTGAGGAACTTCTTGGTTGACAGAATGGGGAGAGTGTAGTATATGACAAGCCCAGAGAAGGAGTTGCTGTAGTGGAAAAGCGCAGAGTATATTAAGCAGGACAGGAGAAGAGCTGTGTGTGGGCTCCAACCACCACAACCTACGAACAGCAGCTTGTTTTCACCACCTCCTACCAAACATGATTACAAAGCTAACTTATTCGTCAACATTTCATTTCAACCTACTTACAGAACACTAGAAATCACACAATATTTCAAGTCTATTTTCCAATATTCAGCACAATCTGTACCCAATTTCACCGGAGTACTGGTTTTGGGCAATATATTAAAGACTCCTCAAGTCTGCTAAAAATGTATCACAGACGCATTTCTTGCTGAGGCTACTTCCTCCAAACAACACACACAGACAGTAGTTTTGCTCACTTTGACTTGAAGCTTAATATAATATTTACAGATTATTTCTAGTAAACATCAGCATTTATCTGAAAAAATGTGCAAGTGCTCAGATATTTATCCAGGAGCAAGAAATTTTAAATTAACTGTCTCCTAAAGGAGCCTAAACATTTTAATTTAATATTACACCATTTACTATGTCTTACCTTGTTCGGGTCCCTCTTCGTCACTGCAGCTATTGATTGACCAGCTTGTTGAGACATGGCCAGTCCACCCAGGGTGCTTCCCCACATCAACAGACCAGCCAAGAGACAGCAAGAACTCCAAGAAGTGTGGCTGAACAATTCTGGAAGACTCCATGTTCTTCAGGATCTGAAATAACCAGCAGCACCGTGGTACGTACAGGAGACTCCAGAAAGCAGCAATCTTCCTCCCCACTTTCATTAAAATTTTGTGTCACCACCATGGTTTTGCCCAAATACAGCCATTCAGCAAGCCTGGAACGCCAAAGTTTCTACATGGACACTGCTCCCTGCTGCCCAGCACCCTTCCATCCTGCTGGGCAATGTCCCATTCAATCAACTTTTCCTTCTGACATTATTGCCAAAGCCTGCAAAACAGTTAACCAAACTGCTAGAAATGGCAATTTTGAGATTTATCCACTCATCAGGGATAAACCACAGAATCTGCATTGGTACCAAATACATCATCCGAATTTTCTGGACAATTTTCACTACTAAACCAAGGTGAAATTTTAGGAGAAAGGTATTGTATCACTACTCACCTGTACATGACATACAGTGATTCAGAAGGCAGGCCTCACCGCACATTAAATTATGAAACAGATTTTGCAAAACAATTTTCAGCAGGACTGAGCATGCACTTTAATCAAATGTCACACCACACTGTTCACTTTAAACCTTAATCCTACTTCTTACCAAGATCTGGGATGTTTCCACATCCAAAGGCAATTTTTATCCCATTGTGACCAAGTGAAAGTTGAGACCTTTACCAAACAGCATGCAGCAAGACACGGATCTGTGATTTGGTCTACCAGAACCATTGGGATTTGTGGAACAGGTAACACTGTGCAACGCATCCATCCTTTCTGAGCCATGTGAGAATTTGTTTTGGGGCAGAAGCATCTTTGATTTTATTTTTTTTTTTTTTTTTC
>VZSC01008300.1:35343-49017 GCA_013398225.1 Steatornis caripensis
TTTTTTTTTTTTTTTTCCAGGGGCAGTACACTGGGACGCAAGCTCCAGCGGAGCAGAAGCTGCAGGGACAGGCACTGGGAGGAAAGCTTCCAAACAGGAGGCTCCTCGCATCCCCACGGTCCTGGCACTCCATCCTAATGCCTCGTACAATATTCAGCAGTGACTAGATGCACTGCATTGAAATATTACTATTCTCATTACTGGGCACACTGAACTCATAGCTGTGCTTCAGAATGAACTGAGGTAAGTGCAGTTTAGAAGACAATTTCAGTAAACAGGCAAGCTGAGACTTTATACAACTATATGGTTTTATACCTGAGCCCAATAAAAAAAGTTTACAGTAAAGCAGGGACAAGGGGGTATTTTCAAAGGACATTTAATGATGTCAAGTATAACGACGTTAAAAGCATGTGGGTGGTTTCATTACCTTGTATAAATAAGTGCCATGAGACTCTTCTCAACTGTAAAACCTGCCACCACAGAAAAATATTTGGGCCTAATGCAATACCTAGCAGGCTAGATGCCACTGTTCTGGGCTGTGCAGCACCAGATAATACACAGTTGACATCACTCCTTGTGAAAGGAGAAGGGGTCACCTCTCAGAACAAAATGAAGTCCTGAGCTGAAGCAGCATGAACTCACACGCAGACATGGCTGAGCAGGACCGGGCAGCCAGTGCTGCTCCAAGCAGCAACCATGTCAGGACTCGGCTTTGATCTCCTCCTCTCTTGATTGTTAATATTGAAAACAAAACAGGACAGAAATAAGTCACAGGTCTTTTCAAAAAGGGGAGCAGTATCAGTATCTCACTCAGCTCAGGTCCATAGAGACAAGTATGTTAACTTGACTGCCACTGCGACTGTGCACAACCTGAAAGGCTGAGGAATCACAGCAAGACATCCAGGGATCTTGAAACAGGAGTGGCATCGTTATACTGTGTCTAAAGATATGCAGAATCTCCCAAACACAGTATTTTCTGAAATCTACATGGCAAAACCCATGTTAATTTGGTTTCCAAAGTCTGGCAAGTTCTGCAGGACTAAATAGTCTCATCCGTCTAAATCCGTAAGAGCATATAAGCATCAGATGGAAAAAAAGCATTCTGCTAGCTCAGCAAGAGCACATTCCAGCTGGAAGGCAAACCTTGCATATCTTGTTTCAGAGCTGACTTTGGAGATGGAAAGACTGTTTACTGGCTACTCTAAACTTTAACCTGAAAACTCACAAACAGCACAATTCTGGTTTCAAGAATTCATGTATTCCACGCAGAAACAGGAGATGTTACAGTGTTCTGTCAACTGTACATTCACAGTAACACAAGGAGACAGCACAATAATTTATTATGGCAGCTATGCTTCTACTCTTTACTGTAAGATTATGAATGGAATGAGGAGACAGTATAGAAACACCTCTTTCTAATGAGCCCATAAGCCTTCTTAGTGAGCTTCTAGGTCACGGTCTAAAGAAGTCACGATTTAGATTTGCTCAAATTAACCTGATTAACCTAATCACATTTGAATGTAAATAGTATAATGTAAACACTCACAAAGCAATAATACTTTCTTACTTGCAGAAAGATTTTCATTCCTTTAAGCATGTGTTTAGCATTAGAATCAAATCAAACTACCTGGATACTGCACATGACTGGAACAAACTGCAATCTTCCCTACAAGCTGAGCCAACAAATCTGAAATGCGTTGCTGATATGAATCTTTGACCTCTATAAACAAGGGCAATAAGGACAGAACAGGTAACAAAAATACTATTAATACGTAATATCTCTGTCTACAATCTCTCTAAAAGATGGTATGACAATCCTAAATGTGGGTAATGTACTTTGACCTACAGATGAAGAGAGTGTGCAGTGACTCACACTGGATATATATAGCTCACACTGTAAATAACCACAAAGCCCAGAATCCCCGGTTCTGATACTCCACTCTGGTCATTAGCAGTGCTGCTTTCTTCACTTGAGGATTACTAGAAACAAGACAATACAGGCTAGTTGGCAGTCTATACTTTCACTTACCTCTTGGCTTGTTTTCTGGCCTGCCTTCATGTAGAAAATGAAAACAGTATCAAAAGGACGACATGGTAGTAAATCCAAGTAGCCAAGGTCATCAAAAAACCCAGGAAGAGCAGAGTCAAGTGCAACCAGGTGAGGAGGTAGACGACTGTTAGCAGGTTCCTGTCCAACAGACAGAGTTGAACTGCTTAAAAAAAACATCTCTCCTAACTGGAAAGGTCTTTACAGCTTCAATAATAACCCATTAAAACATAAAAAGTCAATTTCCCTTTTCTCCTAAGAGCAAAATGATACACAAATTTCTGATGTAATATAATCCAGTTACTGTAAATGAGCACCAGCAAGCATAACAGTTTGACAATTTGTTGCATTCTACTCTCCTCATTAACTAAAAACAGTATTTTGCCAGCAAAATTGACATAACATTTTGCTCAAAAAAGCATGCTAGGTACCACAACAAAAGCAGCAGATACTTCCAAAATACCATGACTATACACAGTCACATGTCTAGTTTCATATTTATTAACTTAAATACCAATAATATTTAAAATTCTAAGCACTTTTAGACACCACTTTTGCAAAAGCTCCATTGTCTACTTCTGTCGATAGTTTTCTGGAAGGAAATGCAACAAATAACTGGGAGAATCCACAGATAAAAGGCAGAATTTCAAGTTAAGAATATGGATCGTCTCTATAAACTGTTGTTATTTTAACTTTAAAAAGAAAGATCTACAATCTGTATGGACTCCCAAGTGTTTATATATGATTAAATAACTTCAGCGCAATCATCTCTGGAGCAGAACTTCTAAAGGCAGTTGTATTTCAGAAAGTCCTAAAGTACCCCTCCAAAACCTAACCCAAGCTGAGGAATGATTTCAAGTATGAACACATGAATGTGACCGCTTACATATCCACTGCAAAAACAAAAATACAGCCACCTATTCAGAGCATGATCAACTTGAAGGCATGCCCTTTCGCAACTCAGTCCTGGAAGACTGGAATCCATCACTTCGATTAGACTACAGCCTAACAGTAGTTGGAATTACACAGAAGATCTTCCACTAACAAAACTTAATTTTCTTCTTTTGCCAAGCCAGACCATATGGGTACCGAGGGCATGTGCACAACACTAAGAAGTGTCAGGTCACCTTCAATGCCTCTAGTGACAGAAACCCGAAGTGAGAAAGGAACAGGCGTGCTGTCTGGAACTCCTGTGCCGGTGGTGGGGGCTTACACTCCGTGACTGGATCGGGAAAGCTCTTCTTCCGCCACTCCTCTTCACTCTTCTGATCTATAGAAGTCTCAAAAATAATCTGCTGGGCCATGCCATTCCTCAGCTTCTCATGTCGCTCTTCGAGCTGAAAAAACTTTGCGTGAAATGCTGATTCCACCAAGATCACTAAGATCCACTAAGAAAACAGCTCAATCATTTAGGAAAGCTGTAAGGCACAGATACAGCAGCAGCTGCAACTCCACCACTGGGATGTTTACTAAAGCACTATCAACAGAACCTTGCAATGTTAGGAAGTGGATGCCTAAACACCCTGTTTGCATAGGAGAGCTGTTGCAAATTTATGTACCCAGTATCAGCTACAGCTTCTCCTTTTTAAGTGAACAGAAACTAAGACACATGTGGCACTGTAAAACTTTAAAATATTTTTAGGACACACAGCACCCTCCTCCCCCAGAAGGTCTCAAAAAAGCCCCTTCCGTTTCCCCAGAAGAAGCAGCAAAATACAAGTCATTGCTTCCTAGCAATAGCACAAAATCAGGATTTGTAATAAAACATGTCGAGCAGTGTCTCCCAAAAACACATCCAAGTCATTGTCATCTTCCCGTACAAGGGCACAGATTTCATTAGCTTGCAGAGGTTATTATTCCATTAATATGACATTAGTCAAGCTAAAGAGTAAAACTATTTACAGTAAGACATTAGTGTATGATTCACGAACAAACCAAAAACCCAACAACAAAATTAAGTCAGAGACTAAGAGGTTACTTACTTCCTCATTCACAATTTCGTGTAAATCAGGAATGCTCAAGTCAGCTTTTACAAATGGGATCTTGTCCACTTCTTCAGGAAAAGGGCGGTGCTTCACACTGTATTTCAATCCAACATCATTTTTAGGAGCTGGTCGAGGTTCTGGTACAAAAGTCTGAGAGAAAAGGGAGATAGTTTTTACATTCAAGGCATCGTACCACTAGACAATATTTTATAATACGCGGAAAACATTCCCTCCCCTCTTCCCACCACAAGTACACTAATCCATTAGAGGTACCATTAAAAAACATTCAGTAAGTACTTTTATTAAAAATGTGGTTGCAAATTTTAAAAGAGACATAGTTCTACCCAGTTTGGTGGCTGCGCTCCTGGAACCTATGAACCCTGCTTACCATCTAATCTCTAAGAAGTTACAAATCCCAACAAAAACGGCAAGCTTAAATGGCAACGTCTTATTTTCAGCCCATTCTAACTGTATAGAGCAAAAACTACCAACTGTTTTAGAAGCCTCCATTTTAACCCTGACGACTGTGACGATCACAAGAAGTCAAGCTGAGAAGTCCTGGAGGAAAACAGCAGCGATGCTGTGGGTCAGGAGTGAGACGCACTGCCAGAATTGCAAAAGGGCTTGCATAATGTGCCATAATGCAATTTTGACATTGTTACTACATTACATTCTAAGCTGTTAGCATATAATTCAAAACTTTTAAGGTACCAATGAAAGCAACAAAAGATCTAGGTGCAGATTTGCAGGTGCGTAAGGTCCAAGCAAGACCTTTAATTACATCTTGAGTCCTGCTTTATAACAGTTATGCTTCAAAATGGCAAAACTGTTAAAGTTACAGAATGCCTTTAAGTGGGAAAAGTTCCCTTAAAACTGGTAAGGAGGTCAGCAGGCAGGACACGACTTTTCCTTTGGTGTGGGAGGTAACACACTTGGACCAACACTGTTTAGCGAAATGGCTCAGCTCCAGCACAGCTCCAAAGGCATCACACAGAGGGTCTTCCCAAAGGCTGCTGTGCAGAGACCAGATTCAGCCAAATGTGAACACAACAGCAGAGACTGACAGACCTTCATTTCAGCTAATTTATTATTTCCTTTATTTTACTGAGGGGCACGTGAAGAGTTCGAGGATGTGCAGAAGTTCACAAACAGACAGGAATTTTGGCAACAGAAGGACACGTTCCACTAGAAAACTGCAATAGGAGATTTTACTGTAAAACCAGATTGCGGTATTTCTCCTCCACTATTCGTCCCCAGGACTGTTCCAGAGTTCATCTAGATAACTTTTTTTTCACAGTAGGTTTACAGCCATCTTGGCAACATTGGGCTTTGTAGCTTGAATAGTTGTTCTCTCTGCAGCATCTCATTCTACACCTCCAGATTTCCCTTTCTCTGCTGCAAGGGCTTTGCCTGACATCAGCACCGACACTCATGCCTACACACTAAACACACTGTCCATTGCCCCATCACCTCAGATGCTTTCAGAAGAAAAAAAGGAGAATGCCCACTCCCCTTACACAAGTCTAGAAGGCAACAGCAATTTCACAGCCTGTATTTAATACTAATCACGTTGTAAAGAGTCACCAGAGATGTGTCACATTACCTACAGCTAAAGGCCCCGTAGCTCAGCCTTAATGTATAATCACCAGCTCTGTGGGGCTGTCTCACATTAGTGGAATTTCTGCTGAACATCTCTAAGTTAAAGATTTCTTTACAGGCTTTGATAGAGACCTTTTGATTTGCTTTAGCTCCTCTTGGCAAAAGACAGAGTTGCTGGGCCCATGCAAATCTTCCAGATGTCCCACGGATCAAAACCGTGACGGAGGGGAAAGAGTCATCTGCAAAGCACATGGGTTAAGAGAATAATACATCATTATAAACTGCAAGCATTTCACTGTGCAATAATTTAATCAGAAAGAA
The DNA here is from genome assembly GCA_013398225.1 of Steatornis caripensis. Lineage (NCBI taxonomy): Eukaryota > Metazoa > Chordata > Aves > Caprimulgiformes > Steatornithidae > Steatornis > Steatornis caripensis. The sequence continues at coordinate 41,296 of VZSC01008300.1, forward strand.
ACGCAGGCATGACAACAGAGGTTTTGTTTTCAAGGTTAACTCCTCTCTGACCCTGAAGACAATTCCTGGTGAGGAGTAAGCAATCCTCCTCCTCTCTGCAGCACAGAAGTACTAATCTGCTTTGTGGTCTGTTAAGTAGTTGCCAGCTCAGTTTCATCATTAAAAGTAACGTTCATCCAAATTCATGCAGATCACTGTTTCTCTCCAAATTATCTCCAGGAAATGAAAAAAGGTTGTCAATTGTCCAGCCAATGCCCGTTTAGGTAAGACAAATTACCATATGTAGACACAGTTTCCATGATACTTCCATGACCTTCTGTAGAGGTCCCACACAAACAGCAGCAGTAAGAACAGCGAAACGACAAGAGATAATGGTCAAACTAAGACAGGGAAAAATTGACTTCACATGGTGGAAAGCTTTTCGCCACAAGGAATAGGGACACAGAGAAGTTGTCCTCATAGGTTTTCACAACCTACTTGGACAACGTAAGGTTGCATTGTCCTGAACTGAATTCAGTACTGACCTTGTTTAGAGCAAGAGGTTAGACTGCAGATTCCTGAGATGCCTTTCAACTTGCACAATGATGGTTTTAACATTGCAGGGATTTCAGTCTTCCTTCGAGACTTAAAAAGCCACTGACATTAAGCACCTTAGAAGAGGGATCATCATACCTCCATAGCTTTTGTTTAAAATTATTTATATTTATCTTTTGTGCATGTAAACCACAAATTGACACCATCAGGTACTAGTAGATATAGATATTCCTTCCCCAGTATTTCAAGGGAAGCACAGGGTGCAGCATAGCTACATAAGCACACATACAGACAAATCTAATCAGCTTCCCACAATCATCCACTTCAGTGATCTGCCTCAAAAGTGATCTGATGTACTTGTGCGTTACCGCAATTAAACTTGTAATTCACAGGGGATTTGTGAGCAAGTTACGCACAACAAGAAAAGATAATCTAATTTGAGATTCTAACAGCTTTATGGGATTCCTCAGTAATGCATTTAGCAGAGGCAGAGTAAGGATGAGACTTGCTCAGTTGTTCTAGCATGCTCTAATCTATTCTAGTCAGGAACACATTTGCTCAAACACAGACGGCGGGTGGACGTGCAGCAACGGCTCCCAGCATCAGCACTTTCTGCAAGATCTGTTTAGTGATTCTCAATGAGGTTGGAGCACTTTGGACCACAACTCAAAATAACAACTTCTGTTAGTCCAGTTGATGAAGTTCTGTGCAATCTCTGTTTTCAAGACTAGTATCTAGACTCCATCCTGTCCATAGATGAAGAAAATATATCTGTGGCATATCAGCAGATGTAACATATATTAGTCTTAAACTGAGCATATAAGAATTTTCATCTATTCTGTTAGGTAATGCCATGATATATGAAGACTCACAGGGAGATTAGTTATTTGGTTCAAAGCATCATGCAATTTAATACCAGATTTTTCTAACATAAATTCTTGTTGATCAAAGCATATGAGGCTGAAATGAGATAGATTCAGCTGTGAAAGCCAATACCCTGTGATAAATCTCCTTTACAGTAGGTATCATTGATAGAACAGGCTCATACATGGGAAAGTTGTAAAAGCTCCTAAGCAACTAAAACCATTTGAGCTGAAAGCACCCACACAAACATCTAGTAACAGGAAACCTAAAGCAAGCAAAAGCAACTGCGCAAGCATAAAGATGTCACATCAACCATTTGTTGAGCATTTATCCCCATCATGCCTCCCATATTCCTTGTGTTTTCATTTTGTTACAAACAATTTTCAGAATGTAATGCTATTGCTTTCGTCCATCAGCAGTAATTTAGATAGCAGTCAGCTGCAAGAATCCAATCTGAGTGAAAGAACTGCACGAAGAATTTGGATGAGCTCGTACATGTTTGACTATCAGTGGCATTAACGTTATTCCCACCACTTCATCCCAGCACAACACTCTGCTCAACTGCACACCCACAGAACAGGTAAGCCCCTGAAATGAGAGACACACTTGATGAAGTGTCTCTGTTTTGCAGCTCCATACAGAGAGTTTTAACCAGAGGAAGAAGGAAATGGAAAGTATAACTTACTCTGTTCATTCCCTAAAGGCTGCTCCAACATTGCCAGGATGACACTGTTATCCAAAACAAAGTAACGGAAGCTATGCTTGTTTATGGTAGGTAGACGAGAATATTTAATTAATGTGGTTTCATTCACCAAGCTACAAGGAGAAGCAGGGCCACTGGGAGAAGGAAATGCTCCAAGTAATTGCATAATACTGCAAGTGAGAAAAAAGAGTTATGACAGATTAAGAAGATGAACTGTTCCACCCAAGCAGAGACCTTCACTCATGTTCTTCAGTTGAATCTTGACATAGCAGTTACCCTATGAAGGCAAGTCTGCCCTCTCCCACCAGCTTGTTTTAAAACAGAACCAGTAACTTCAGAAAAAAACATCCATGAAAATTTACAAAGGGTAATCTGCCTAGAGAATGAGTTTCTTTATAACCTAGCTTATAAAGATATTAAGATATGCTTTAGAGCATAAACACCTGTACCATTTCACAGCTTTTATGTTCATTCTTGTAAGAAGATTACAGATGATTAGAGATAATCATCCATACTTTAGCCTAATCTTGTATCAAGAAGCAAGGCACACATGGTAGATGCACTACTTACAATTGTCTTTGCTTTCTTCAAGTACAGATCACATAATTTAAAACCCTTTAAGAAAGGCCCAAGATCACATAAGCATGACTACAACAGATGGTAACCTTCCCTGGGAGAAAGCCTCTAAGTGTGGTCCAGCAGTGTCTACCTCCTTGGAGCCAAGGCCTTGGGAGGCTCCTAGAAGTACTGATTTAGATCATCTGAAGTCGTACAGGATCTACCTAATACTATCAGAAACTGAAAATTTCTATGGCAGGAACCAATAATGAGAGTTGTTCAGTGACAGACTGAAGATCACATGATCTAAAGCAGGACTTTAATCTTAACACCACCACCCAGACCAAAAGTAAAGTTTATTGAAGTCCTCCCCACACACTTTTCCACTTTACTCTGAGAACAGATAGTTTCATCTCTCTAAATGACAAGAGGCACTTTTAGGCAACAATAAGGGTTTGTCCTCAAGTTCCAATGAGTAGCTGTTTTCACCTTGGAAATTGCACAGCTTTTTTTACTAACAGTAAAGTTTATCATAATTTTATTGCAAAGCAGAGCTAAAAGGAAAGCACCTATTGCCTTTTGCGAAACATATTTATCCTACTCATCCTCAATCTGTCCTGTCTACCATTATGCTGTTCATCCAGTAAGACAGTGCTTTTCAACTTCTCTGGAGCAAATCTAATTTTTCCTCTCTGTGCTTCCCCTCCCCAAACCACACCTTATCTGTCACTGCATTTCCAGCAGAACCGCTGTGGGCTGAATGACATCCCATCCTGCACCAGCTTACGTCTGCTGCACATGCCATTCCCTGGTGCGTTACGCGAGACAGTGTCTATCAGTTTCCCATCAGTGTGGGGATGGCATATCTTGTCAGGCTGAGGATAAGGAGAAGGGGGAATGGAAAGACAGGCTCCCTAGGTCAAGTGGGAGATAGAGGGAAATGCTGTCTGCAGAGAGAACAGAACACCTGGGGGCTGGAGGAGGGCTTAGGTTTTGCTTTTAAGGAAGAGGACATGCAGGAGGGGAAGATGGCAATCACAGTGATCTTTTTTGTGTTGAACACCTATAATGGTAGGGGGAAGGCAGCTAAGGCATAGCACAGGACAACCCTGCCCAAAGGGCAAAACAAAGGGAGCTTCTGGCTGACTTTTTAAATGTTCTTGCTACATTAGAGATCTCACCAGTTGGGAACTCCTAATTAAAATGCTCTCAGACACAGCAATGCTAAACAGTAAAAACGCTCTGACAAACTACGTACCATGTTAGTGTAGCTTCAGCAGCATCCTTCACTCTCATTGATGCAGGGTTTGGCTCCTTGTCTCCTTTGTACTTGACCTCTTGTTCACTGTTTTTGGATTTACTTCCCGAAATGCCCAGCTCCACGATCTCCAGTACCTCTTTTAAACAATCCTAAAACACAAAAGGAACGACCTTAAAACAGAAGCACTCCAATAAGCATCTCCAAAACCTCAGTGAACAGTGATATACCATTGATAAAAATGAAGTACTGCTGGTAACACATGATCTCAGAAATAAAAGCAGAAGATTATTCTAACAGACAGTCTTGCACCAAGATCATACTCTCTATAGGAATGATATTTTCTCCATCTATAGACGTCTACTTAGGTTTGTATTCTAATGGTAGAAAGTACTCTGAATGAATATACACACATAGTATGTTCCATTACATATGTACAAAATTGCCAAGAGGACTACGAAGAGTGCACTTGAAAAATTATCAAAGAGATAATAAAAGCATTTCTGAGACTCTCTGCAGAACTTTTAATTAAGTTCTAAGCACATTAAGAATGAACTCATCTGGAAAAATGCAATAAATCTTTTCCAAATCTTTCAAGTGTCAACAACTTTCATAAGTAAAATATATCATGGTATCTAATTCATCAAGAGAACAATAACAAGATTCTAAAAGCACACAGCAAAGCTTCAAGAAATCTATTATAGGAGACGCCTCAGTAGAGCCACAGGTATGACTCACAAGTGTTGCTCATTACAAAATAATTTGCTGAAAATATCTGGATTGCTACAAGAAAGGTTCAGATCTGATGGCTTGAGCTATAGAATAACAAGGGAAGTGCTCTCATGAATAAATAACTGGCCAAAATCTGAACACAAGTGGTCGGTTTTTACCACTAGAGACCAGGCAGGGGTCTGTGACTTGGCCTGTGTCCTTCCTTATATTTATAATTGATGTAGAAAAAGACGTGAAGAGGATGAGTAAAGTTTTCTGACACAGTAAAATTAATCAGCGTTGAGATGCAAAGACTGGCCATGAAGAACTACAGGAGTTTACAGTGCTGGCTAGTAAAATATCAGGTGAAATTCAATGCAAAGAAGGTGAGGTATCTGGAAAATTGCAATTCTAATACTTACGAATGCAATGAAAATTTCCTGTCTGACTATCTTGACTCAGGAATGAGCTAAGTGTCCAGTATATACTACACACAGTATGTAACACTATCTCAATATGCAGTGATAATTAAAAAGAACCTAATGAAAGGACAAAGCATTATGCAACTGAATAAACCCATGCTCTGCCACATCCAAGGAAATCATCCCGTCCTAGTCACCTTCTGCCATGCCATCTTTAAATAAAGTCCTGCTTGTGGGTTTTCAATTTTCTTTTTTTCTAAATGCTATAGATTTTTTCTATATGCTACAGAATATATAAGCAAAATGTAAAGATATATAAAAGATGTGCTATATAAAACTATATTAAAGTATTATATTATATACATAAATATATATTACATATAAAAACATAGAAAAAAATCACCAAGCTGTGTCTGCAAGGAGATAAACAATGAAAATACACACTCAATTTTGTTTTATTATTTTTTTAAAACAGCAGGACAGAAGGCTGTTGGAAACATGCATCTTTCATTTCCTGCTCTTTCCAAGTTTCCCAATCAAATTCCATCTTGGATTGCTCAGTTCCTAGAAAAATGCTTTACTGGTGAAACAAACGATGATTATCAAAACATTAGCATCAAAGGAATTCCATTAAGTCTAGAAGATGCTTTAGTCAGGTAATAGCTGAGAAATGAGAAGGGACATGGCTTTTAGTGGAGTTTATCTGCAGCAGGTAGCTATGCTATATACACAGCATTAATTCCCATATTTCTCTTTTCAGTTTCTGTTTGTTTCATGTTTTCTCTTCCTCTCTTTCTCCAGTTTCACAAAGCAAGAAGAAAGGATTGAGACATTCTTAGAAATATGAAAGGTAATTCTAAAGCCAAAAACATTCTTTGTGAATAAAGAGCAGAAATAAAAATTCAAAACTATTTCGCACGGAACTAGTTTTGAAGATTCCTAGTATACTTTTGAAAACTAAGAAAATCTAAGGACAGGTGGGGCATGAAAGGCATTACAATTTGGAGTGCTCAAAATACATACACCAGAGCCTCTTACCTTCTCATCCAGCATGTCAGGGTGCTCAGTGAGCCAGACACAGAGGCACTGGAAAGCTGCAACTATCATGGAGTGAAGGTCGCGGGAGTGGAGCGGGGCTGGGCGGCTGCACTGGTACACGATGTAGCTGCACACTGAACTAATAGCTCTCCTCCGATCTGAGGAATCAACCACCACTTTCACCTGTGTAAAGCAAGCATGAGAGGATGAGAATTCCTCCACAAAAATATTTCAGAGAAGAAACAGTTTTTAAAAGCATTTTTAAATGCAGTTTTAAGAAATAGGAATAAACGGTTGAGTTCTTTTATTATTACAGCTTTAAAGCTGTGGGTAAAAATATTTAACAGTGATGGATATTGAAACTTAAAGGAAAGAAATGCTGCTGTTCTGCTTTCTCTGGGCTATAATCATGGAATCATTTTTCTGTTCAGGAAAGCTGCATTTTTGAGAAGACTGCAGCACTCGATTCAGTGGGAACAAAGCTGATAAGACACTTTGTCTTAGTTCATGTCCAGCCATGGTATGCGGGTTTCCATAGTGATCAAGGTCTTTAGCAGTTTCGAGTTATCCAGCTGCTAAAGTGAGGAGGAGTGAAAGCCAGGGCAGCTGACATGGGCTGGCCAACAGCAGTATCCATACCATCGATGTCACGCTCACTACAAACTGGGAAGTTTGCTGGGGACAGCCCCTCCCTCTCCTTCCTCAATGGCGACCATTCCTAGAGGGTCTGCTCCTGAGGCCTGCTCTCCCCTTTGCTGTGACCATCACACTTTCACCAGGGCTGTGGTGCTCGCCATGTTCAACATCAGGCATTTGCTGCTGGGAGTGCGCAGCTCACCACCAGTACATGGGCTGAATATGATTGTGTGTGTTTTATATGAGTACTGGCATTAATAAAAGTTTGTTGTTATTATTGTATTAAATCTGTTTCCATTTCAACCCACAGGTCTCCTTTTCTTTTCCCTGGGTGGGGAGGGGTCACTGGGTAACAGAACAGCTGGCTAAAGACAGCAGCACTGAGGTGCCACTACATTGCATGGCTTGGTTTCCAAGAGCAAGAATGGTACCAACATGGTTTGATACGAAATTAATTGCAAATTGAATAAATTAGAATTTTAAACTTATTTTCAGCAAATACCTCTCTCCTCCAGCTACAGTGATCCATTCTGTATCTCTGAGAACCCAGGCACTGCCAAGTCTCCCTTCCACAGGGCTTCATTCTGCTCACATAACTTTCCACAGGCACATTTTGTCAGTGCACTAACTTTCACCAGTGAAAAAGGGACAGAAAAACCACCCTTAGACAAGCAGATTGACAAAAAAACCTGTAACTCCTCCACCAAAACTCATTGCAAAAAGCCCTCAGCTGCTCTCCGAGCTCAGGGCTCCAGACCGTGAGTGAAGTGTGTACACTCAGGCATGAGGATCTACATTATAAAACTCAATAACTTAATTTCTCTTCTCTTTTCCTCCCAACCTGTGATGTGGCACAGCAACAGTCACAAGTGAATTTTCATAGAATCATAGAATGGTAGGGGTTGGAAGGGACCTCTAGAGATCATCTAGTCCAACCCCCCTGCTAAAGCAGGTTAGCCTAGAGCAGGTGGCACAGGAATGCGTCCAGGCGGGTTTTG
>VZSC01008300.1:50098-85264 GCA_013398225.1 Steatornis caripensis
GTGAACACTGAAGCAAAGAAGGTATTCAGTAACTCTGCCTTCTCTGTGTCCAGTGTCACCAGGTCACCTGCGGGCCCACATTTTCCCTAGTCTTCCTTTTGTTGCCAATGTACCTATAGAAGCCTTTCCTGTTGTCCTTAACCTCCCTTGCCAGATTTAATTCCAGTCGGGCCTTAGCCTTCCGTGTTGCATCCCTGCATGTTCTGACAACAGTCCTATATTCCTCCCAAGTAGCTAGTCCTTTTTTCCACTATTTTTCTACTCTGTAGAATTTGACCATGCCATATAAAGCTTTACTCATGAAGGTGCACCCTTAGCCAAGCAGGAAGGTGGATGGTCTTGCTGGTGACAACACCAGAGGCAGGCAGCTGTACTCCACGTGGCGAGGGGGTGACAATTCAGAAACCTAGGATGAAGGCAGCATTTCCTCCAGAAGCACAAGTTCTATGGCAAATCCATTGAGCCCCCTCAAGATGAGCTTATGAAAAGAAGGCTGGTGAACCAGCACTCTTGCAGGAAACAGGATTTTTGAATTTACCAAGTCCACCATTAACCTGGTGCTGAAGAGACAAGACAGGGCAGCCCTTAATGTGAGAAGTGCTTTGGGAATTGTCACCTCCAAACACACAAGCCAGTGGATCTCTCTCTACCCTCTTTGTTATGAAGAGGAATGATCCAATATACCCCTGAGGAAGAATTACTTCAGTTGCATGAAAATTATACACAGATTACAATATTTAATATTAACTTGGGTAGGCATTTGAAAAGATAATGTATTTTCACATTACCATCTCACACCAAGAAAAAAAAAATCAAACATCTGGTTTAACCAAACAAGCTGCAGGAACCCCTGGTTCTGTATGACACTGAGACACCCAATAACCATAAATTAATTCGTTACAGAACACTCTTCAAATGCACCCTTCAGCTCACACTACTGCAGTAATAAAATAAGGACCCAGTCTAACATGGCCCAGTGCTGACTCCATGCTCTAAAAAAATGTCTGATGCACATATTTCAAAGAGATCTGTCGAGTTCCCAGGGGAGTATGACAGGAAATGCTGAACTGTCATGTCAGGTCATCGTGGCTGATGTAAATACACTGGACCATTGCTTCACACATGTCATGAAGTCCAGCTTGGGAACAACAGCTCTCAAGCAGAAAAGTGCATTTCGCTTCTCAACAAAAAAAAAGCCCCCCCCACCTAGTAGCTTTACTTCACTTATTTGCTGTTGAATGAAGGAACTGTGTGCAGATAATGCTCTGAAGAAGGTGACATCTTTGTATTAGCAATACGCTATAATTTTCTAATTTCAGAAAACTATTTCTAAGATGAGACTGGAGTGGAAAAGCAGGTACAACACCTACAAAAAGGGCAATCAAGTTGTTCAATATCCTGGCATATCTGCAGTCTACCAACTAACAAAAACTCTTGTTTCTAGTCTGGTTACATACCGGACAGACAGACTGGCCACCCAACCAAGCAAACCTATGACAGAAACAGTTCACGGTGGGGTTGAAAACTAACAGCTCAAGGCCCTAATTGCCACTAGAAGCTTAAGTGTGCAACCTGATGTGGCAGATGCATCCCCCATAGTGTGAAAAAAAACCAAACACAAAACCAGACACCCATGGCAATCCGTGAGAAAGGTTAGGAGCCATCCAGCTAGCTCAACAAAATCAGACAGAATTGTACAGTAGAGCCATGTGTATCTGAACAAGCCACCCCGAGCTCCACTTCCAGCCAGGAGGCATTTCCAGGGCACATATTGTTTGAGCCACAGACTATCTACATTACGAGAGGATGAAGTACAAAATGAGTACTGTTTTTCTCATTTCCAAACAGAACATTTGCTGACAAACTCAGACACAGACATCTGTTTGGTGGCATGACTTTCACCTGAACAGGATGACAATCATACTTTGAGAAGAGGCCAGAGCACACAATACTCCACCTCTCACCTTCGCCAGTCCAGACAGAAGCTCCAGTGCAGCCAGAGAGATACTCATGTCCTGCCTCCACTGTGAGTTGAGTCTTTGCGTTACCAGGTGAATACTGCGTATCAGTAGTCCAGCAGCTGTATCTGTATTAAGAGCTAGGATATAACCCCAATACCACATACCACAGGGAGGGAAAATAACTAAGCATTAGTGACAATAAGCAAAGCACAGGCACAAGCCAAAGCAGCCACAATACCCGCATAAAATAAAGTTATACACAACCCAGAAATTGGGTTGGTCGCTTCTGTGCAGCCTAACTCCCTTACATACACCACCAGACATTATACAAATACATTCAGACTAGCTTATTTCAATTTTTAGTTTTTTTTTTTTAAAAAAAGACATTTTGGATAATCCCAGTAAAAACAGACCATCTTGTTTCCAGTTCTCGTTTGAAGCATCCAGCTTCAAATTATTTTCATAAATTTCATACACCCTTATCATACATAGGGAATAAAAAAATCGTACATAGGAAATAAAAAATCCAATAAAATGAATATATTGCAAAAATATCTTTCAAGTTACATCATAGTTTAACGATTCAGTAAATCAAATATTTTACATTTTTTTCTTTTAACCTTACCAAGGGGTATTTTTACAAGTACTTGTCAATGAAAATCCATACGAACTAACCGCACAATTCAAATGGCGTGCCAAAAACTAGCACTTCAATAATTTCAAACAAATAAACCCTGCAGGGAAAGCACCAACATGTTTATATGAATCGCTAGAATATACTGAAGTCTTTCCTGCGAACATCCCTCCTCTCCTTAGTTACAGAACTAGAGGGAAAAAAAATTTTTGGTTGGCAAGAACAGAGCTGTCAACCTAGGCTACAATATAAAAAAAGTGATCTGTTCTCACATTTATTTGGTCAACATCAGTTAAACTGAAGAAGCTCAAAGGAGAAAGTTAAATTCCAGGATCTTGAGATTCAGCCAGCTTACCACACACAGATTTAGTAGAACATGGATTTTATTACAAAGATTTTAAAATGCATGGTACAGGACATAGCAAACTAATGTTAATAACTTCTCTTGTTATAACAAGTGACACATCACAAGCATTCTGCTTACTTGCGCTATAAAAACAGGAGTCCCCCAAATGCTCTTTAAATACAGTTTAAGAAAAGATGCTGCAAAAGTCAGGTAAGCACTTAGAATGCTACTAAAATGGATAAAACAATTTATATTTGGTGTACTTTTATCCCATTATTGTCCATGAAAACTAAGGGTCTTGAAAACATATGCTGAAGTAAAACAGTTTGCAAACATCTCCTTTCTCCTAAGTTTTTACATACTTACTTTCAAAAAGTTCACAGAGTCCCTTAGTAGGATTAAAAAACAACCAACTGAAGGGCACATATGAGCACAAACTGGCAATAAACAAAGGAGCTATCCTTACCATAATCCCTCAGAAGCGCTTGTGCTGGTCTCTCACTATCTGGTGTCGTGGGCTCTGTACTGCCTCCGCTTGCAGTGCTAATGCCACTGTTAGTACGACTGTGGCTTTTGAAGAGGTTATTTTCACCACCATTCTGCAAATTGAAAGTCAGTTTTGAGCGATGAGATTTTTCTGAGTAGAGTTCCCTATACCAAAGGATGTGCTCAGATACAGTGGAGGAAAAAAAGGTTATCAAACCTCAAGATGCTAACTGAGCACCTTACAACAGTAGATAAAACGAGTAACACACTCTTTCTGAAGTGGTAATTTCACAAACAAAGAATACTTACTGTTTCCATCTGACATCCAATGGCTTCTAACAATGCTGAATCTTGAACAATATTTAACATTGCACCTGAAGAATCAGATATAAGAAGGTAACTAAAGCACGCAGTAGAATATTCACTGCTAAAACTTACAAAGAAAGCACTGAAGGTCTAACATACAGCATCGCCATCCTGTTTTATAAAAACTATTACACAGAGCTTTATAAAACACAGGATTTCCTTCAGGCTTAGCCATTTGAAGCAGATGAGAGCTGAGATAGAGTGCTTTCAGCTATTTTAAAAATGCTTTGAACACAGGTTTTTCAAATTCCACAGTTCAGAAAGATTTTGATGTCACAGAAGGGCCAGAATCATTCCTTGTTCCCCATTAGATTGCACTCATTCAAAAACTCAGGTTATGCTTAAGCACATCTACTGATCTTGTGTATAAAATAACAACATTTGTTAGATAACAGAGCGCTAAAATGAGCTGCACCATCCAAAGCCACCTCAAAAGTTACACAGTGCTGGTCTTGGCTACGTCCTTGCCTGGCAGAGAGCCTCTCTTCCCCAGTTTTGCCATTAGGAGCCAAAAGGCAGCTGGTGATGGCAAACAAAAACATGTTTTTCAAGTCTTAATGAACTAGCAGTACAGACAGCAACCTGCTGGAAGATAAAGTGAATAATGCCCGGTCCGTTCAGCAACCCTTAAGACATGAACGCAAAGGACCACACTTGTTCTCACACTGATCATCTGTGACCAGTGAAATGAACCTCCAAATCACCATAACACAAATAGTTTTATTTTCATAAAGACATTTCTGTCCCTGTCCTACACAAACACAAAAAATCAAGTGTAGTATCTGCATCATTGATAATTTGTGGGTTTGTAAAACAAATTAAAAATTGTTTTCATTTCAATTTGCTAAAATATAAGCCTAATTTCCTAAGTCAGGAGGTCAGTGCATAATCTGAGGTGGGATATACTGAAACTGTCTCTACCTGGAAGTCATCTCCAGCCTCTCACTTCCTGTGCTTTGTTTTCCAACACTGCCCAAAATACTGTATTGAAAAAACTTAAGCTCTAAGTGCAGGGGTAGCCAACCCTACTGCATCCAAACTAGGCAGCAGGTAGTTATCTCTTCCATCTTGGGAAAGACAACTACATACAAGTGTGACACACTGTTAAATTAAAATTGCCAATGCATTCAGGGTGCCTTAGGTCAACTACCATGAACAGCCTGTGTCTGCCTGGCAGCATCAGCCCCAAGCAACAGGGAAAGAAGCAGTAAAGACACAGATCTGTAACAGGCTGACACTGATGCACTCAGTGGCATCAATTTTAATTTTCTGCCCCCCTCAATGAGTGTTTAGGAAAACACCATTTGCTATATGAAGGGAAATGCACTACTAGCTGTCAAAAATCTAGTGAGCAGCTGGAAACAGCTGAGAAACTGGTGACACATGTGAGAATCTGGCTGACCTGGAGATTCATGAATTCTCTCCAACCAAAGCCAGCAGGAAATGACTTCACACACAGAAACAGGAGTTTAACAACAGGAATACAGGTGAGATCGACTGGTATGGACTATCACGGAAAATAATAATGGTAAAAACCATTTAAGGCAGAGCACTTATCCAGCTGAATGCAAACACCAACTTGCAGCGGAGGTGTACAGGAACGCATGGGTAGGATTTAAAAGCATCATGCCACAGTTCCCAACGTGGTGCAACCATCTGTGCACTGATGCTCTGCGGGTCTTGCTTGGACAATCGCTTTGAAACCATAAATATCCTCATGCTTTTAGCAGCAGTGGTTGCAAATCATTCTTTCAATTCATTCTCCCCTTGTCTTCCACTAGTAAAGGAAGTATCTCAAGAACTGCAAGGAAACTTTCCAGAAGTCTTTGCAGACTGGATTTGTTTCCCTTCACTTAATTGCTCATGCCATTTTTTTTCCCCTCTCCTATCAATCAGGTAGGCTCTCTGTCTTCCAGAACAAGGCAGATACCTCCCACTGCAGTGCAAGTCTATTTCCTTTTTAAACTGACAAAAGGAAAGTGGTATTGTAATTACTGAAGGACAAGAACACCATAATGTGGAAAAAAGAGAAAAACAAGCGGGGGGGCGGAGCTAGAGGTGGGGACAAAAAGAAGGCAAGTACTTTTTTTTACTGGTCTGGAAATACATTTAACTTGACAGATTATGCACTATTCCAGTTTTCAGCTTCTACCTAGAGTATTCAGAATAATGTTAATACACTCACTGCATCAAAGAACAGTTTGTTGCCAAACTATGATGCATCTCCAGACTCTATTCCAAAGCTTCTGTCTGAGGATTTACGCAGTGCTAAACAAATGTCATCTGTATTCTGCCAGTGCTGGACCACCGGTCACCCACTATTTCAATTTGTTTCTAGGCTTAATCATGCCAAAAACTGAAGTGTTCCCTGTAACTCATTAGTCAAGAATCCTTCCCAATATTAAAACAACATGTTTTCCTATTGCCATTCTTAGTTATGACTGACCTTTCCTGCTAGAATGTGCTTTACTTCCACCTCTACTTTTCAAGTGCTCTTCCACATTTGTAAAAACAGAGATTACTTTAACAAAAACGTGAGGCTTTTCAAGATGTTTTTACAGTATAAGGGAGATTATACAGATGACAATCTGCCAGGAATTTTGTCCTTTTTCTTGCAAAGCAACACATGACTAATAAACCATATTAATCTTGGACAGATTAAGATCGACACTTTATAACACAGCTAATAAATAAAAAAGTTGAAATAACCTAGTATCATTTGAGTGTTGTTGGGATCAGTTTCCGTTTGCAACGCTCCTATAAGTATATTCACAAGCCTCAGCTTCAAGGAAAGGAAGGTTACTGGCTTATCGTATGTTGAGCTGTCATCATTGCTGAATTTCCCTTCCAGCACAACCTGAAGAAAAAATACATTTATTTCAGTATCAATGAGAGATCCACACCAGCATGGTATTGATTTCAAGCCTCGATATCCACAGCACACATAGCTACTGACTTGCTATAAGAGTCTCAGTGCTAAATAGAACACCAAATAAAATCCACAAGTCATCCAAATCCCACTCCAAAGCAACCAGAAAAACAATAGAAATGCAAAACAAAGTGGTAGGCTTACTACCTCAGACTTTATGGTTCCAAAGTGATGAGGAAGAGGCAACAGAGAGAGCAAGATGTTAATCGAAGCTCTTCTTAGCTCTGTGGGGTTTACATAGATTTTAAACTTTGAGAGTTCTCTGCAAATCAAAGCATCATACAGTTAATCAACTTTTCACAGGAATTTGAAGCCAAATTTAATTACGTTCATACTAAGTATACAGCCAGCAGTCTTAAATAATTTGCAGTATACAATGTAGCAGTTTCTTTCTAGGCTCAGGATTCTTATTTTTTTTAAACAGCAGCTATAACATAATGAATTCATGCAGGAACCATCACTTGCTAAGGATTCTGTATCCCATACAAAAGCAATGAATGAGCTGATGAAAGTATTATTCATATACTGCATTTTGAAAGCAAGAAGTTTTGGTCATGAGCCCCTACTGGCTTATTACAACTCCAACCCACCCAGGACTATCAGAGATCAGCAGGATACACTCATGTGCATACTGCATAAAACAGAGGCTGCTCAGCAAACAGATCAACTTTTGTAGCTACCAGCAAATTCTTCTACTTATAAGACCTATCCAAAAGAAGCAGTGGCTCAGATTTAAGCCCAGAAGATAAATAATATTTTATGCATAATTTCAAAATGAAATGCAGTACAAAGACATAAAACATATGTTGAAGAAGGCATACACAGAGTAGTACAAAGTGCCTTAAATTACTTAGCAAAGTGTCCAGAAGTCTATAAAGCTCTGACAAGTGAGGTTCTATCTTCTGGTTTAAGAACCTACTCCAATTTCACCAGCCTGTCTAAATTATCAATTTTTCTATTTAATGACGTGCGTCTTTGTTTGAGCTAAGACAGAACCAATTTTCCTTTTTAGTAATTTTACTTTTCAGTTAAGTCTCTTCTGACCAAACCAAGACAGTAAGATTACTCTCTTAATGAATTCACTGCAGCAACAGCCACTAATGAATATCCTGTGAAATTTTACTTAAAAATCAGTAGGCTTTCAATATATTTGAACTAAATCACTCTTTTTCCCTGTTCTTACAGATTCTGCTTTCCATCAGTGCATATGTAGATAATACAACTCACATATTTAAAATAAGCACTACTATTGCTTTAAATAAAATTGCATTAAATAATATTTAAAATTAGAGCTTATGAAGTGCTGCCATTATTACTATTAAATGCACAAACAGTGCAGGGCCCGCGTTACAGAAGTCCTTCAGTGAAAACTACTCAGGAATGACAGAAACCCCAGAAGATAAACACCTCCCCATATTTCTGATTATATTTATATGGAAATAGCAATTTACCTGTCAGGTAAAATAGTTTCAAGAGCCGAAATGAAATAAGGAACCACGACATCAATCCCCTTCAGGTCACAGCAGAACAAAGGAGGGGAGTTTAAAATAACACTGGCAAGAACAGGATGGCAAACGAAATCTGCTATCTGCAAACCCTGAATTAAAAGCATGTAAAATCTGACAAAGAAAGATAAGATTAAATTATATGCACATAAAAAGCACCAGCATCCCACATGAACAAGAATGTACAGCCACTATTTGATCTTTTCTACATAGAGTAAGCTTCAAAATCACAGCTAGGAAACATTTATATGAGCATTCTCCCCAAGTTACTTCAGCACCAGCAAATGCACTTCATCAGCTTAACAAAAAACCCCTCGCAAATCACATGTATTTCATGTGAAAAGCCAGTGCAGCACAGTGTTATTGAAACCTCCGACTTGTTGCAACACATGGACTGGGAGCCGCACAAATACAGCCAAATGTTTACTAACAGTGCCCTCATCCCATGCTCTCTGACTACTCCCTTCCCCATGTAAGGATGGGCGCGAGACCTTGATTTTCACTCCCCAACACAAGAAAAATACTACAAAATCTTCTGGGTGCAGGGACAGGACACACTGGTCAGCGATTTGGAAAACGAGACCAAACATACCCATCATAACCAGTTCAAATGAAAAAGCAGAAGGGCAGGAACCTGGCTGGCCATCATTCTAACACATTTAGTTTCTTTTGCAGTTTCTTGTTACAGAATACTTATATCCCCTCTATTTTGGGGGGTTTTTTTAAAGGCTCACAAACACAGAGGAATCTCGCTGACCAGGTAAGAGAAACACAAACTATCTATACACAAAACACTACAACATACAAGAAATTGAACAGTTCTGTCTTCCAGGAAGTTTAATACCATGTGGGACAAAACTATCTGAACCATTTGAGAGAGTCATAATCTAAAGTTGATTCTCTGCCTCCAGCCTTTGCTATTTCACTTCTTAACAAAAATTTGGTAAAAAGATACACTATGATAGGCCTTATTTTGTTAGAAACAAAACTGTAAACAGAGGTAGTTCAGAACACAACTGTTTAGAATAATGGAATATTAGTGCATTTCTGTATTTAAAGGAAAAAAACAAAACCCACAAACACATTCTATCCCAGTGTTCTGGTGTTTGACAAGGTGAGACTCTTCATGGTCTAATAAAGTGTACAAAGTCTCATGTCTGCACATGTATTTTTTCCATCTGAACAATATTCAGTGACAAGTTAAAAAACCACCAAGAATACAAGAGGCAAGAAAGTACCAAAAAGACAACGTTCCTTCCAGCTGGGAGGCACCTTAAAGAACTTCCCTTCAACTGGAACTTGAAGAAAGTCCAATGACAACCAGCATCATGAGAAGACGAAAGGAAATCACTATCCGGTTTAGCCAGGGATCCCCATCTATGGCATCTGAAGGCTAACCAGGTTTTTTGAATTGGCAACACAGGACTCAGACAGTAACTGAACACTATTCACTGTGAATTAGTTTGCACCATAAAGTTATACCAATAAAGCAACTGGAATATAGGTTAGTACCGGGATAGGTAAGCTGGTAATATTTCCTCCCCAGTCTTCTTGCTACAAAATATCCTACACAGTGTCCCGCATGCCTCTGCCCTTCCCGCTTCATAGTTGTCTGGGAATTCACTCGCATCAAACATGGGGTTGGAAGCCATTGTGTCTGTAGACATTTGTGATCCTTTCCGGCGAAACTCCACGCTAGCTTGAGTTGCTATAGCTGGGAAGAGAAAAAACAGTGATTCACTGCTTTTGTTAACATATGTAATAGGCTCATGGGATCCTGGACACAAAGATCAAGTCAAATTTAGTAGTTATCATGAAGCTGTTAGTTCACTGTATTTGAGTCAGTGCCTCTGTTTAGAAAGTACTTGCGGGTGCAACTAGCTTCCTTTCTGGTCATCTTTATAGATGACAACAACTGACCTTCATATTCTAGAGCCTGTCCCAACTTTCTGCTGGGAAGAGCACACGTACCAATATTAGCTTCCTACCCTCTCTGGAGGACAAGGATCTTCCCTCATCTAGTCCTCATCTCCAGAAAAATGAAGTACCAGCTTGCCTTGCTGCCTTAAAATACTAAACAACATGTAGACAGTGTCACTGCTGTGACCTCCAAGCAAGTCCTTGATGGTCAACTGGCCAACTAATCTCTCATGCTGCTCTGAACACCAAGCTGCTTTGATCCAATTTTGTTGTATAAGCATACTTATTAAAAAAATCCAAAACTTCCACGGACACATATCAAAGAAAAATTTGCTGAAACCTGTTCTCCCGATTTGGTCCCTCTCTCCTCACATGACTACTGAACTTGCCAAATAAATTTGAGGTTAGACAGCCTCCAGACAGCAGCTACCAGGGAGGCTGGCCCTCTCCTACTCCCTATCCCACAACATGCTCCACAAAAGTCTCTCAGGAGCCCGCTGTTACCCAAATAGGACATGGTTCTGACAAGCTTTGTGCTCCCTGCAGGACAGCTCTGCCAGTCCAAGCCAGCTGAATTCATCTCTTTCTAGAGAGATTTCTGTTCCCCTTTCCACACATCAGCATCACATACATAAGAAGCAAGAGGCTACTTGCTTTGCTGGCTTCATCCTTTCTTCCAGGATGGCAACCAAAAAAAAGATATATTGCTATCAATGCGATCTTTTTGTTTGTTTGTTTTTCCCTTGGACAACTTCATTTTGGATTACTAACAGCAGAAAGAGTACATTTCTTCTTATTTTTAACTAAGACTATATTGATTTTCAAAACTTGTATAAGCTACAAAACTAAACAGGTGATGTGTGCTCCTAACAATCACACCAATGTAGTTCCACGAGGACCAGAGAATTTCCTCTGTCTCAAGTGTGGGACACTGGGGAACATGAGGTCCATGATCAGTCTTGCAAACAAAAGGCCCGTTAACACTTTGACAGTTGGAATCCTTGTTAATTTACAGACAGGGCAGGAGTTGTTTTTTGGTTTTGTTTTTTTTTTTTTTAAAGTAAATGTCCTCATGACAAGTGTCTACTCTTAATTTTTTGTCTTTAAATTTGTGGTTTAACCTACTGTTACCTTACAAATTTTCATGACATAAGTAGCAAATAAGCACAAATCTTTATGCATCTTCCCATGAGCCATTTTTTGTCCTAAATAAGCTATCCAGCAATATATTGTAGTTGGAAAAAAACACTACATGCACAATGCATACAAATCAAACACTAGGTCTGTAAAATAAGCTTTAAGTAAAAAAAACATGGTTAGTGCAGAGTCCTGAAACTCATGACATGATCACAGACTAAAGTACAGAAAAGATGGGACTGATTCAGGCAGATTAATTTGCTTTTGCCAGCAATCCTCCCCATTCAAAAACACACACAAAAAAATTACTTGTCTTTTTCAAGTAAAAGTGCAAAAGCTACAAGAGACAATGAGAATGAATTTACAAATAAAATATGGGATTATGCAAAAAGAAAAGCATGACCGCAATTAAGGAAAAGCTACTGGTTCCTACTTACAAGATTTATAAGAAAGAAGAATTTGGATAAAAGATGCTGCAAGATAATAGAAATAAAATGGAAACAAATCAAAGGACAGCAGTAGTTATAAAATACTTTTAAGATGGTGAAACTGTAATATAAAAGTTAAGAAGCTTTTAGCTTTTTTAAAAAATAGATTAGAAGCTTTATGATATAGCAAGCTCGTTAAACACATAGGAAATTGGCATTCAGGTCCAAAATTATGGTTTTGAAAGTACCATGCAAAACAATGAACAAAAAGTTACAAAATACTAGTAAGATTTAGAGCTGTTCTTATTGATGTACATCCGTTCTTTAAAAGGACCTATTACCCTTTCCCAGCCCTAAGTTGCACTGTATATGGACTATACAGCAGGCTGTCCCAAGGCGTCCGTGACTTGGGGCATGTCTTGCAGGAGGAAGGTCACTTACCTGCGGAGTCTCCTCACAGCAATACTCCTGCTTCCAAATCAGGAGCTCCTGACTATATTACGGCTCCATCCTCCCTAACCCAAGTAGCTAACAGCCAGTATAGCCGGGCATGCCTCCCCTGACCACCAGCTGAGTCAACAATCTTCCAAAGCAGAAATAAAAGGCAGAACACCACCAGAAATACCAACATTTCAAAAACAATCTCCAGAGTAAGAAGAGAAGAAAGATTCCAGTAACCAGGTACCAGGAGAGAATGCCACCACCTCAGAGCTGCTTCTTTGAACGTGCAGTGTCAGATCAAGGTGACCAAGCCTCTCAGCAACAATCAAGATGTTCCCAATCAGGGATTCTTATAGTTTGCTCCTAGACCCCCAGAAACATTCTTTGGGACATTAATATTAATGACAGTAGGGCCAGAAGAAATGAGCGTAAAACTATACCCCAAGACTCCCCCGCTGCCAACAGCATCCGGGTGATACCAACAACCCTCCCAAGCAAGGCTCCTTCAGCTGCTGTAAAACACACAGCTGGCAGGCTTGTGACTGACGACTTTAGGTACAAGGATTAAGAATGAGCCTATCAGATTGGAAGATTCAGCTTCTGAAATGCTGGCATAAGGCATTCATGAGTTTCTCCCAATTCTCACAAGTTGCTGAAGACAGCAACAAGCAACAGCACGCACCGTATGGCCCAGCTGGCCTAACTGAAACACATCCTTCCAAGGAAACTGCACTTGGCACATGTACACACATCCCAGAGCTGTGATATTCAGGGTTAACTTCACAAAGGCTTCATAGCGCATTTCTTGTGAAGGAGTTCTCAAGCACCAATCATAGGGAGCTATTTATGCTACACTAAGCTAAATAAATACCACTCAGTCATCTAATTCTAAAAACTACACCAGCAGGATCCAGCTCCTTTCAAACCAACTATGCATTTCAAGAAGATAATTTTTCCTCTCTCGCCACAATGCAGAATAATGGTCATCAACTGCCTGCTATAAAGCCATAAAGCTTCACCATCAAGGTCTCAGTGCAGAAACTAAATCCTGATACAGGACACTTGAGGCACAAAAACATTACACCAGCAATGGCAAACTCACCATTTTGCTTCCAAATCCAAACAACAGTATTATCTTGAAGGACAGGGCTCAAAGAACAAACAGGAAGACTGCTTTCCACGTGATAAACTCAAGCAGTACTCGGGCATATACAGATGACCTCCAGCTAATCTTGTGGGAGAGAACAATTCTCTGTCTTCCCAAAGAGAGACAGACAAAACCACAGCAACCACAAGTGTGAAATATGTACAATTATCCTGAATCGTGCAAGGGCTGGTAGAAGTTTACCAATGACAAGGACAGAAAATTGAACAACAGTGGGGCAGCAGTTATATTCACAGAACCAGAGAAGAGTTGAGGCTGGAGGGGACCAGAGATGATCCAGTCAGTGCTCCTGGGTCAAGTAGAGCAAGCTCAGTTACCCTTCCACCCATCCACGTATCTTTTCAGCTCAGAAGCTACAAAAAGCTGCACAGTTTTTCCACCACAGTAATTTTTCTTGACTTCCTTTCTGGAGGTTAAAGAGTTCAAGAAATAACATATGTGAGGCTCCAGGACAAGGAGAAAAGCAAGGGTAGATTGGTACTCATTCACCTCGGCCTTGGATCAACTGATCTTTACTTCCTAAAGCTCATCAAAAAGACTTGTGTTGTAAGACAGGAGAAGGACCATGTGCATGAATCAGCACATGAATCAGCACATGAATCAGCAGGGTGCATTTGAAAGAACTGAACTAAATTCTGAACTAGAACTTGAAACCACAGCTGATCCACAGGGTTACTTGTTAGGCACTCACATTCAGCCCAGGAGTATCTCTTTAGAAATCACATCACTTGCATTCTCATTGAGAAAGCATCACATGACAGAAGAGGAAAAAGAAACACACACTATAAAATGCAGTGTTCCAGAAAGGTGTCCCAGGCAGGGGATCTCTCTGAAGGACCAAGGAGTAATCTGTATCAAGATATTTCACGCCTGCCTTTTTCAAAGTGATCCTCAGTCCTCCAACCAGCAATGAAACACAGAAATCATACCAGAGCGCTATGACAGAAGAAATTCTTAGCTGCACGGCATTGAAACAAACTGAACATTAGAAGGGTCTAAAGCTGTGGAGATCTTACACAGTTGTAGTCCCAGACCTAAAAGAAAAATAGTGCGTGTGGGCCAGTGGAAGACAGTACTACACAGCAAAGCTGGTTTTAAGTGCAGATGCTTCCCAATCATAAAATATTTAAAGCATCCATAAAAATAATAGTGCTTCCTGAAGCTAACGCAAATGTTATCAACAGCAGTGTCAAGCATGGTAAGAATATCCAAGCCAGTATCAAAAGTGTTACTGTACCAGGCTACGGAGGATAGCAGATGGACCATGACATACAGGTATACAGCCAGCCTGCAGCCAAAAAGAAGTTTTATAACAAAGAGATTTATTTTTGTCCTCTCCTAAGAGGAGGGATTGTGGCAGCTAACCATCTCTTCTCTGCTGCCCTCTTTCTTCAAGCCACATCTATATTGAGTAGCATGAGCAGAGGCAGGTGGATAGGCACAACATGCGGATCTGGTTATGACTGATGGGCCTCACTTGTATGATGGAGGGGGACCACATTACACAACCCTCCTGGCCCTCCTCATCAGTCCAGCACAGAACCTCCTGCCTTAGACTGTTTCAGAAGGAAAAGACTTCACCTGGAAGCATCAGGCTTCACAGATCTGACTCCCGGAACAAAAGCTTTCAATTTGGACTTAAACCTCATTTAAAAGACACTGATCCTTCAATTCAACAGAAACTGAAGGAGCCTAGCCTGTTGTAAGTCTTGTTAGATTTTCCCACCTAAAGCAGAAGCTGAGCAAAAGGATTTCTCTAAAAGGATAAATCAAGCAATCTGACTTGGGTGCCTCTCTACAAAGTTTGAGCAGTATGGGCCCATCTTGGGTTCACTCTCATCCAACAGCCTGCCATGGCACTGCTGTGAACAGTACTTTACACAGCAGTAACAACACTCATGGCATCTGGGAAGGGCAGAAAACACTTGACTAAATTCTGTAAGTTCGTTCTGTCTTCCAAATCACTAGAAAGGCAGGATGTAGCACAGCCAGTTTTCTGAGCGTCCACCAATGTAATTCTCTTAGACCCACTGCTATTAATAAATGGCAGAACATGTGACATGCAAAGACTGTCTCACTATGGACAGCTCTGAACACCGTGGATGAGGAACAGAAGCAATTTCCAAACAGTTGTTTCTAGTTTTCAGGAAGGTAGTAAGTCCCTCTGCAAGGCTAGCAACATGACAATCTTCTGACTGCTCTTAGGCAACTTAAGACATTACATATATGAATAGAAGGCCCTGGGACCCCTTGAAAGAAGTCAATCATTTTGTTTTGGGATGGCTGTGTACTTCTGCTAGAATCACACCACCTCTGTTTACAGCTGACGCTGTTGCATAAGCAGCATCTCAGCTGACATCCTTTCCAGGTTAAGCACTTGATTAAAACTGCTCAAGATACAGATTATGTCAAAATTACAATGATCCAATCTGGAAAGCATTAAATACAGAAATACATTAGTTGCACATGCAACTGAACACACCCTCAAATTATGCCTTACTCCTTCCTAAGCTCAGCTACTGCTCTAGCAATGTGTCATGGTCCTTTTACAGAGGGACTTGAACCTCCCACCATAGAAATCCATGACTGAACACTTTCAAAAAATGTGCTGTGTACCTAAAAATACCTTTAACAGATCCCAAATCCTAAACCCATCGCCTCCACACAGGGATTTGTGACACAACAAATAAGGAAGATCATCAGTTTATCTGCTGCTGTCAAGTCCCACCACAAACCCACCCTGCTACAACAAACCTTTTCCTTCTATTTTTCTTACTTAGGCCAGTAATGTCCTGACAGATCTCTTGGAAGAGTTTAGCAGACATTCAAAACACTACATGAAGAACAGGAAAAATGCAAGGAGTGAGGAAGTTTATTCTTTTCTGAATATTATCACCAGAAGGAAGAAGAGTGTTAAAAAAAGCCTCTCTGAGCAGAGCACTAATTCTACTATCATGTCTCAAAATATCTAACCTCTAAAGCTGAGCAAAGCATAGGAGACAAAATAAATCTACCAGTTAAGGACTGAAGACAACCAAGGTATCAAGCTATATGTGGAAACACACAGCAACCATCACTGAAAGGCAGCAACTTCACTTGCTATTTTAAGGACTTCTGCTTTCATAACACTCTCCAAAAACAAGTACTACCACTTTGCGCAGTATCTGAGTGATGTTTGACAATTTTTCAAATATTAAAGAGTCACTGCAAAGTTGCTATTACTCCGAGAGATACTCAAGCAGATTTCAAATTAGAAAGTGGATTCTTATCACATTATTTCCTTCATATCATAATTTTTTCCCCACTAGCATAATTGCCATGCTCTTAGAGCAAGGGAGTGTTTAATAGTAAAAAGTGATTTTTTAAAAAATTTTAAAGCCCCCAAACACCTGCTCAGCTACGAACAGGTGCTGGCTCAGCTGGGAGGGGTTAACCACAATACAGCACTTCAGATTTTTTTTTTATTATGCATATGTTAATCTTGCAGGTAGGAAATGTCAATAAAACAAGGAAAAAAGTGTACATCTATTTTTCAGTAATATTTACCAGTCATGCTGCTGTCTCTGTTTATTCCATTATGAAGTTTACAGTGAACAAATGCTGCATCAAATAACCACGATCCAAAGAGGTTCAAGATGCTGTTAACCTTTGGCCTGCGAGGGGCTGGTAGTGGCCGTGGCTCAGAACTTGTCTGGTTGGGGCTAGAGAGTGGAGAAGTAGAGGAGGGTTGGTGCTGCACTTTCGAAGTATGTGCAGTAGTTACCTATTTGAACAGAAGAACAAATCAGCTCCTAGAAGCAAGAAATTACTTCCTCTAACCGAGTAAACTACCAAAACGGTCAGCTACTTAGATACAGAATATGAAATCTTACAGTGCTGGTTTTCATTGTTGCTTTATTCACAGTCACTGCCCGATGCCTTCGGTTATGGGGTGGAGTGGTGTTGATAGCAGTGTTCTGGGGCATGCTCAGCCTATTTACTGGCGTGGGTGGTGCACTATCTGACCGGGGTCGTGAAATGCCTGTAGATCAAGACATAAAGCAAGCTTTCAGCAAGAATTCTGTAGGCTCCTACACAACAGCCCAGTTAGCAAGCATCGGGGCCTTCTGTAAATGAAAAATGAAGTGTGGAATTGCAGTGTTCTTGAAGACTTGACACAGATTTTTTTAACCATGTTAATTAAAGCCCACAAGTACTTTTCGTAACACATTACAGAACAACGAACTCCTGCTAAACCATTAGTGTTACACCCCATGCAGAAGGCAGAGTATGCAATACAAATGTATTGTTTTGGTACACTTTTGGAAAAGAGGATGCAGTATTGCCAGACACACACATCATGTAGGTACATATGTGGGAGGAAGACATAAAAAACATGTGCTTTGGCACTTGAGGTAGAATGCAATGAGATCTCCCATTAGCCTTAGCTGAAGGCGCCCATACTGCAGCTCTAAAGTCTGCCTGAGCACACTCACATCCACACCTACACCATGAATTTCATTTCACCAAGAGCTCTCCTGTGCCTGAGTGCATCATAGTCTGCAGACTTCGTCTTTGAACTCCAGGTGGGCTATCATCTAGGTGTTTCATCTTGCTACATGAGATCTTCAGAAGTCTGAAGTCTCCAATTCAACATTCTAACAAAATTTCACATAGACACGGAAGCTACTGGCATGCTTACAGGAGAGCCTGGGCTGCCAGGGGCCCATAGAAGCACTCCATAGACATGTGGAAGACCTCAAGCCTCAGATACCACCACACATCCCCACCACTGCATCCGGGCATTGTGTTGCACAGGTGATCACTGTTGGCCCAGTGGGAATGGAGTCTCTCGCAGCCAGATGCAGACCACAAGGAACTACCACATCATTAGTGGGTTAAAAGTCTCAGATAAGAACCCCAGCCTATTCTTAGTTCCAACAGAAATTCACTACAACCACTACCCCAGCATAGGTGCACGCACTGTGCAAAGCTGACAGCTGCTGAGCTTCTTCCTCTGCCTCCACTGCAAGATGCATGCCCCCCTCGAGTCTTACATTACAAACCATGTTATTCACTGAAAATTAAATACTAACCACACTTTCACAAAACCTTGCACATAGTATTTTTTCCTCAATACATACTATATTTAACAGCTTTTTCAAAAAACTTTTAATTCAGCTTACAGAGCCAGTAAAAGACACTTCAGAGGAAAATCTACCAACGCTCTTCTTTTTAATTATTGTTAAAAGATTGTTAAATTAGTGCAGACTGCCAAATTCTATTACCATAGGTAGGAAGACAGAGTTTGACAGAGTAACAAGGAGGCTTTCATATGGTTAGGCCATATATTGCATATATACAATCCTCCTTTAACAAATTATTACATTATTTGACAGACTACTGAATATTTTATATCTCATACCTGGCATTAGTAAAAAGCAATCATTTGAATTCCTTAAAAGTAGTGGCAAGACATCTGGAAGAACACAGTGGACACAACAGGTTTCAAGATTCAATGTCATAGCTTAAGAAAAATGACAATTTGCTCTTTTACACCTCTTAACTTTATAAACAAAGCTTTTTTTACAAAAGTGAAATCTGTAATAGCTAAAACTTGTTTGCAGTGGGGAATACAGTACAGATAAACCTTTTCCATGCAATCTTTTGAAGAAACACAGAAAGTATTTCTAGTAAAAAGGCTCTTGTAATTCAGTGAGACAGAAGGATCTTGAGGTGCTTTGCATAAAAGGACTAAGCCATCAAGGTTTTTCCAAAAGACAAACAACATGTAAAAGCTGACAGTCTAATTCCACAGACAACTTTTTTCTGAACATTGTTTACGTATGTGCTCATCTGTTGCAGTCTCACATCAGCTCACACTTCTGGCAGATGACAACATTTGTTTGCATACATTTAAGCAAAAAAGCAGAAGACGACAGGCAGCTCTTCAGCACTGAAGAATTTCTAATAAGCCTGAATCATACTAAGAATAATGCCTAAGATTTCAGGTGCTGTAGAGTGTTACTTAAAACTTACCAGTCAGTGCTTACATCTACTTTACCTTTCAGTCATATCTGAGCTACTCTGTTACCAGTAGACACAAAGAAACACAGCTTTTCTTCTCAGCAGTACTAGTCACCCACTAATCTCAAACTAAGCGAAACTGGCACTTGGACTGTAAAGACCTGAAGATGACAGTCAACATCCAGTAGCTTATAAAAACCAGCACTGCGAACAGCTGTTGCCACAAAGTTTATCTATCAAGTGGTCAGTGCATACAACATGCTAAAAGCATAACACTTGCATTGTTGAGTACACAAAAAGAGAAAGAAGCCTTGTTTGGGGAAGAGATAGATGGTTTTATCTTAGACACAGATTTACTTGTTTTGCATTTGAAATTAACGTCATCTACAACCTCATGCATTCAAATAATATTATTGTGTATACAGACAGTCATCTAAAAATGACCTTAGGTCCCTTCCCTATCAATTCCAGGATATACTTGCAAATGATTAAGTGTTATGGCTGTATTTATTGAGAAGACTGATTTAAAGAGAGTAAAATAATGGTTAAGTTACTATTGCTAGCTATCCACCGGAAAGACAAAAGCATTACCTAGGAATGCATCCACTAAACAGCTGATCCCACGCATGGCACGGAAGAATATTTGAGGCAGATGTTTAAGGCAGGGGTACTGATTCAGTTCTTGAGTCATCCCACTCACATTCAGAAACTGTTCCTGAAATTTGGGGGTAGAGCTAATAATGGCTGGGTTACTCAAATCCACAGGATTACTGCACACGAAGAGAGCAAAATATATTTTAGTCAGTTTAAGAACAGATGTTAGGGTTTTTAAAATATTTAAAGATGCAATAGTTTAAAGCACTTAAAGCATTTAAATAACAACTCCACAAAACAGCATCCAATATCAATATATTTTCAGCTGTTACTCCATCACAGGAAGTCAATCTTCACTTCCTGGTTGTCTTCATTTCAAACCCAAATACACTGAATAATTTTACTGAGATCCAATGAACCAGAGTGTATACACTTGATAGAACAATCTCACTGTTGCAGTACTACTCATTACTTATGAGGTCTTTTGACCTCAGACTAAGAGGTCCTTATATTGTTAAAATTATTCTCAAAAGGTAAGCAATTAAGTAAATATTGTCAGCAACGAGGACGAAGAAAGGGAGCGGGTTGTAAAAGTTTCAGCAATTTTTCCTGACCGATAGAAACCCTGTAACAGCAATTCCAAAATTTGAAGAGTATAGTACCTGTGACACTACCTGTGACAAACGAAGAACAAGTAGGTTTTATTTTTTTAGTTAGTTAAGAAGTAGATTTTGAACAGCTTAATGTTTTTCTAGCTTTAATTAGTACATAATGTTTATATAAAAAGGCTATTACTCTGGCCATTCAGAACATTAATGCCATGCCATTCCCAAAAATCTCTAAAATCAAGCATGCCACTTAGTTCTGTTGCGTATTTAAGGAAGAGTAATACAGCTGTTAAAGTTAACCGTATAGCTTTCGTCATAGAAACAAAAACCACTCATTTTAAAAATAATCTTTTACAGGTTAAATTTAACACCCTGGAGAATAAATGGAAGCAGTATATATCTCTTAAAGCTATTGTTCTACTTTTCCTTTTTGCTATCTCAGAGAAACAAAATTGTATTGAAGTCTTGTTTTTCAGATCTTCCAAAATGTCAAATAGTTTAAAACTTTTTAATTAAATGAACCAGTTTACATTCTGAAAGAGTTCAAAGTTGAACAACCCACTCACAACCTTGCCCTGGATGGCTGCAGGGCACTGGTACAACAAGTCTCTTGCGCTTTATTCTATTTAGGTGCTTAATCTTAGAAATCTCCAGAGAAAAATTTTCATTTGCATGCAAATTTACAGAAATTACGCAAGAATATGAACAATGGATAGCTGTAATTACAATACCTCAGCATATGTAAAAAGCGAAACCAAGTTTGTGCAACGCACTCATTATCCATTTCAGGAGGAATCAGGCCAGCATCTTCATCGGGAATTTTAAATGGAGGAAATGAAGGTCCATATGTAAAACGCAGCAATCTAGAAAGCAAGTCCAACAGATCCGTCACTCAGTTAATACTCTTCAAAAAATTTAACAGTGCATTTGAACCTCAAAGGTATCAGCAGTCCACAGGTGAGCCCATGAGCAACAACACAACATCCCAAGTCTTCCTAGATACCCCTTGGAGCCTGCCCAAAGATCCAACCAAATCAGAGAGCTGTTAAAGCACAACAGCCCATAGCAGCTCTCCCATCTGTTTGGCTGTGGGGGGTTACCAATTAACACGGGCACATACATAACTGACAAGATGTTACATAAGAAGGAAGAGAGAGGGGAAGAAAAAAAAAAAGAAGGAATTTAAGCCCTTATCCTCCAAGCTCTTTAGCTAGAGTGTCCAATGAAAAGAGCAAGCCACATTAGATTACAGGTCTAAACTCCAGGTTACTGACTACTTACAAATTACACCAGCACACTAAGCAAAACTCAATGCCATCCTACAAGCAGCACAGGATTTGAGTAGCAAGCTTTTTAAAAAAAGATGCACTATATTTTGCACAAGCTAAGAGTTGCAGAACAGTGAAGAGCAAACCCACAGAGGGCTTCACAGCAATACAGTATCATGAAAATAATGGCTTAGATAAATGGAGATCTTTCTCTAGAAGTGCCATAACAACCTGACAAGTCACCAATAAGCTTCACTTAGCCACCGCTGTCAGATTTCACCTTTGCAAACTTACACATTTCCCTGATCAACATAATCTTAGATGAGTAAAAGAAGTATGTATTGGTACAGCAATATAAGTAAGACCCTAGTTTCATCCTGCTATGAAGTCATAGCCATGGATACAGATTAACACTGCATATGTGTAGATTTCCAAATTCAATTTTCCATATGGTTTTAAGCTGAGATGTTTACTCTCAGTTTACTGCTAATAACTCCATTCAGACAACTGTCTACTAAAACAACACTTTTGACTGTTTGAAGCTGAAGCTTCATTGAAGTATTAAAAGCACAGCTTAAAATACCACTGAAATTAAAGCTAGCCTCAGAGGAGTTCAGCTTTCTATGTATTAGGCATAAACCAACATTACTGAACAGCAGACTAAAGCATTACAGAAAACCTGCAGATTACTATGCATCAACAGAACTAAGACTGTTAGTCAACAGTGAAAGATAAAGTGTGGGCATAGCGCATGGGGCAGAACACCAACGTGTTTTGAGACAGAGCTGTTCTTTTCAGATCAGTGAATCATAAAATCTTTTCTGTTATGCAACGCTACATCTCATGAGCTAAAAATAGTTAAAGAAATAGCGTGGGAAATACACAGAACTTGTATTGCAGCTTTATTTCCCACAGGTTTAACAAGTAGATGCATAACCTGGAAAAAAAACTACCCAGACTTGGAATTTTGACAGGCAATTCAAAAGCAGAAGTTTTCAGAGTTAAAATAAACCCTTGCAGAAAAGCATACTATTGAATTTTTCACAGTGCAGCAATTCTAATACATCTTTGAACTTTTATAAAATGGTTATTGATGTCTCAGGAGAGCTAGGAAGAGGAGACTCAGACCCCTGTTCCTCACCAATTGCTCTAGTTCTTTCTTCCAAGTGGCTGAGATTCATCCCCCAAAGACTTCACACCACAAAGACCCCACTATAAAGGGGGTACTGAGACTCTCCTCACTGTTCAGGGCCTTCTACTACAGTCTAACCTCTCCCGCAACCCACAGATCCTCACTGTTCCCATGCCCAGCAAGGCTTGGCACAGCTCTCCTCCGATACTCTGTGGAGGAGAGTGCCACCGCCCAGAGGAGAGCCTGCAGCCTGCCTCTGGCCCATCACATCCCTGCTGCCAGGGCACAAGTCCCAGGCAGCTACAGCACAGCTTCATCTCCGCAGGGCAGGAGAGGCAGAGTCCAAGAGTCACCTCAAACACAGCAACATGCAGTAGTAACAAGCACCTAATAATTTTGGTGGTGACTGCCATTAAACATACAGACTATAATGCCACACTAATATTCATGACTCATTCTTCATGGGACATGATGGAGACTAATATAAATGCACTGTAAAGTGCTAAATGTCAGAGAGATGCTGAGATTATACAACAGAGATGATCCAATTCAGACCTTCACTTGCAGAACAAAGACACACTCATGCAAACAGTAAAAGCCAAGGATACCAGCATGATCTCTCAC
Source organism: Steatornis caripensis (assembly GCA_013398225.1). Classification (NCBI taxonomy): domain Eukaryota; kingdom Metazoa; phylum Chordata; class Aves; order Caprimulgiformes; family Steatornithidae; genus Steatornis; species Steatornis caripensis. Next base: position 73,649 of record VZSC01008300.1, read on the forward strand.
TTTGTTTTGCTCACTCACTTTTGGATTGCTGTGTATTCCACAAATGAGAAACTCCAAAGGAAAAAAAACAAATGCATAATCATGATCATCCCCACACAAGTGTATTTAATTCCACGGGATTTCTCCTACCTGGAAGTAAGGGCACAGATGACCTTGCTCCACTGCTCAACTACTGCAGGGTGATGTCGCCAATTGGCCACCATCTCTTTGGCAGTTTTCCAGTAAGGTGGCGTTGGAAAGCACCGCGTACAAGCTAGTAACCACACCTCAAACAGCACACCAATTAATTTTTCAGCCAGATTCTCAGCAATGCCACCTTATAACAGAAACAAAGCATACCTTTAGTGAGTATTGAGATTAAGTTCAAATATCTCCCCAAGGAGATTTCGGTTTAAGTGTATAAAGATTCTTAAGTTCATATTTTTCATAATTTTTAAATTTAAGAGTGATTCTTGATTGCTTCATACAGCCAATTAGCCTTTTTACAAGACCATAAATTACAAGAACATAATATATAAAGCCCAGCCACATACATGTGTCACTAAGGGACACTGGGAATTCACTGATCTTAGGCTGCCTTCTATTGCACTCTATGTATATCACCACCTTTTTTTTTTTTTATTTTTTTAGAAAATAGGTATAAACCGACAATATTATTTTCCAGTAGCTAGGCCAAAGAACAAGACAGATAAGGGTTTCAATGAAACAAACAGGAAACAACATTATCTGAAACCCTTCGGCATGAACTGTTTCTACACAGAGTAACTGTTCTGCAAAAATACATTTAGAACTCAGCGCCAAATCATTCGGGCTTTTCTGCCAATGCTTTATTTCAGAGTAGCGTAGCAGAATTAGGAGCAGGCTATTGTGCTTTGGTGGCTACTAAGAGCTTTTAACAGGTTTCTCCCCATCCCTCTGGCAGCTCAACATCAAGCAGAGCCAAAGGTTTTTCCAGTAATTGAACCAAATAGAAGTTGAACATGAACCTTGCACAGTTGGAGCTGCTAGAAGTGTGTCATTGATCTGAAGAAGAAATAATAACAAAACCTCCCAGGTTTCTCTTGCCATAATTGTCGATTCACGAGCCAGTTTCTGGACAGCTTTCAAAACCTGCAAGCACAGTCTAATCTGACTAGATCCTGGGTCTGGCCTGCAAGAGAAGAAAACAATATTTGAGTCTCTAAACAAGAACTATAAAATTATGCGTACAATAATCTGATCTTTGAGCAATTAAAAGACGAACCATCAATATTCTTGAATGAGAGCCAAGAACAAGAGCTAATACGCTTCTATGCGCCCTAACTCCATCTTTAAGCATCCTACCTCTGCCTTAATGAGTACAAGACGTACCGTTCTTCTCTACACAGAACTCACCCCCATAGAGTGAACACTAAGTGGAGCAAGCACAACCCATTACCCCAAAGGATTTTATCTTCGACCAAACAACGAGAATGTAGTTGAGATATTGCTAATTGTTACATATATCATTCAGACGGAAAATGGACAAATTGGGATAAAATATTCTTAGCAAACTAATTTAAATTTCCTCCTAGTTCTCTTCTTGCTTCCAAATGTAGATCCAACTCTTCCTCCCAATTCCTTGGATTCAGAAAAAAAAAATCTCTAGAAGAGGGTCCTTAGATAGGAAAATCAGACTAAAGGAAGAGAGAATAAGTAAGGAAGACAGGGAGCAAGTTGATATTATGAAAGTTTTCCGTGTAGTAACAACCAGTTCCACACTGTCACTGCTGAGTCACTCAACATGAAGTGTTGCAGAAGCAGTACAAAGCAGCATGCTCTCTTCCTATCAGTTTGGACAAGGCAGAATGGGTCCAAAACAGTAACATGAAATGTTCTGGGCAATATCTGAGGACACTGGTAAACAAAGCTGAAGACAACTACGAAGTTTAAAGGGTGAAAGAGAAGATTACAAATTAGACCGTGCAACATATGCAAGTCATATTTCAAATTGTAAGTCGTTTCTTCATCCCTCCTACCACATACTGAAAGGATGACCAAAAAATCATAAAAATATTACCTTCCACTGGACTACTAAGTAGTATTACCAGATTCCTACCAAACATTTTCAATGTGGTATAACCCACAAGTCACGTTGCATGGTAAGCATCTTAAGAACATGCCAACCCACTAAATAGAGATGTGGCTTTCTTAGGGAATAGTAGGTTGCATTGAGATCACTTATTGACAGACATGCTTTAAAAATACTATCAACTCTTACTTTGATAGAATAGATGTTGTGTTACAGTACTGGAAACAAGATTACAAAGAGACAAGNAGATGTGGCTTTCTTAGAGAATAGTAGGTTGCATTGAGATCACTTATTGACAGACATGCTTTAAAAATACTATCAACTCTTACTTTGATAGAATAGATGTTGTGTTACAGTACTGGAAACAAGATTACAAAGAGACAAGATAATATCTAATGCAAAATCGCAGACTACTAGGACTTCAGTGGGTTACCGACATTAGTGCTAGATCCTAACAGGGAGTCTCTGTAGAACAACAAAGCTTGGGACAAGGAAGCCCTGCCTTGGTTAGAGCACTATTTTTTCCCCGAGCAACAACACAGCAGATACTTTAATCAAAAGATATCCTTAATCTTTATAGGCTTGAAGTTTCAAAGCCTGTCAAGTCTTGTTTCCCCTAATGAATCTATATGAAGGGGGCTTACATGTAGGAGCTCTGTACACAAGATATCTAATGGGGTATTTCTGAGCTAATCTGGTAAAGACAACTCTAAAGTCCCCATCCATCCATCAGTTCCTCTTGTCCACAAAGTCAACTGAACGGCAAACTTTGGTTGCAGCATTTTGCAGACTCATGTTTAGATTTCTAGAGAGCTTGGCCTTTTCATTCCCACAGTCTTTTGCAGCAAGAATTGTTCTTAAGATTTTATACAAGAAGAAGTTATTACAAAAAAGTGACTATTACATTTGGACAGTCACACGCTCCATGGTCTCTGAAGCAATTCCAGACATCTTAGTTGCACAGAAGACCGTGGTATCTACACCTCAATCTCCTGGGGAGTGGAGACAGGGGGAGAGCGTTCTCGTATTTTCTTTCTGTGCTTCCAACAAGAGTTTGTGACACTGGAACTTTATCTCACAACAGTAACTACCACTGATGCTTAAGTAACCTGCAAGGCTTCCTGAACATCGTAGGGTTGCTAGAAGCGGAAAGCTGGGGGTTGTTTGGGGACTGCTCAAATACAACAAGAAAAGAAGTGTTCATTTCATCAGGGTGGACAGAAGGAAGGTCAGTGCTGGAGGGAAGGAGGTAAGCACCCTCACTCTAACCAGCTGGGCAGACAGAGAAAGGCAACCTGACTCACCAGTCTTTCACTGTTCTTATTTTTCAGCACCACACTATTTCAAGGACTGTGCATGTAAACATCTGATTCAGCTCAGCGTTCAAACTTTGCATACATCCACGTTGTATTTGGTGTATACATGTTCCTGAGACGCTATTTAAAAGTTGAACTGCTCACTTAAGGCTGCCACATTTCACACCTCAACTATGCATCCTCCTCAGGGTCTGAAACCTTCACCACGATTCTGAGCCACAACTTTTAAGGCAGCCAAAACAAGAGCTACATCGTTTCCAGGAAACAAGGGTGAGGAAGAAAGCTATTTTAATCACAACCCTCCATAGGGCACAGACTTATAATAAAGACTTAGTATTTTCAACATAAAACCAGGAGATTTTTCCAGGAGCTAGTTCAATGCAAGTTGTTACAAGAGCTCATGAGTAAGCATTCTACAGGAGCCCATCAGCACCAGCAACCTGCATCAATTGGTTAAAACCACAAATTATTCTCCTCTTCCCCTCCATAGGCACTTAACACCAGCCTTTGCTTTCACTCAAGCAAAGCGTGCACAACTCAGTTCTGCATTTAATTTCCATTATAGTGTCTCCCTGTTGCTGGACTGCATTCTGAACTCAGCTCCCTGGAGGAAAAGACTTGAACTTTAAGTTCTTTTTTTCTTCAAAACAGAGTAGGGACTTGAACATCAAGTGCTGACAGCAACAGCCATGAAAAACAGTGTTTTGGATCCAAAAGCATCTGAGATCTAAGAAAAACAATAGAATGGCTATACTGGGGGTGGGGGGTGTTAAAATACTTACTTTCCAGCCCTCCCTGTCTCTGGATGTTAATTATTTTGTTCAACAGCCATTACATGCAGTCTACCACCCTGCATCAAGCTCCATCAACAAACTTGGGACAGAATGGTGGAATGCCAGCTTGTGCCAACAGCATGCAAGAAACAGGACTACCAAATTGCCTGCTATCAGGGCCCCTGGTGTGAAAGCAGTCAAGGTATCACAGCAAGAGCTACTTAGGGGACTAGTGAAGAATTCATTCTCTGCTGTCCCAGACAGTAGACTCTATTCTACATATATACAAGCTTAGAGACAACCTTCTGCAGAAGTCCAATCCAGAAGCATGCTTTCCTCAGATTTGTGCCATTGCCCTGACCATCCTTTGATGGGAATTAAAATGCCTTTTTTACTACAAGTTAAGAACAAGGACAACTGAGGTTAGGTGGTAGACTTTGAAGCAACCAGTAAGTAGCAATGAACTACTCATCTGAATTTGTATGAGTTATTATTCAAAGTCCTTTATTACCAAAGTATTCAGGTAAAGTTAAGTGATTCAAGCGCAGCAGAGCACTCTGAAGCCGACTTGCAGTGATACATTCTGAATGCTAATAAAAGCAGATCATCTGGTACTGACAGACATATACTAAACACCAACCTGAAGTAATTTCAGGTAGCTAATATTTAAGTACTGTTTCACCATTAAAGAATCTCCTCTTACTTATCCAACATGTATGTTCAACAGCAGCAGGTAAACTTGTCAAACTATAAATCAAGTATCATGTTTGAGCACTGACAATATAACTTTGTCCAAGACCTAGAACCACATATATCTCAGTGCTATCACGCACGGGTGTCTCGTGTCACGCTAGGTTGTCAGATAGCAAGCACTCCTCTGCAGCATTCTTTTGAAACTACCAGCGAAAAATGGTCAGCAAAATTATGCCCATTTCACAGGCAGCAAGATGCAGGCACAAAGCAGCCACTTACTGCAAGATCCTCCAGCACACCAGAAACGTTTTCAAGTCTTGAGCAAACAAAGCATGGGATTGCCATGATGTACTCTTAGTTATCACGGTTTTACACAACACCAAGCACATGGTCACACAGTGATGCTACTTAACCTTTCCCTCCACCCTCCGGTCACCTAACAGAGAAGGTTCTTGAAGTTACTAGAACAGTAAACATTCAAGTCTACAAACTATCTGTAATTCTAACTACCTAAACAGAGCAGCAACAACTCAATTTGCTACTGAACGTTACAAAACAGGTTTGGAGAGACACCTTCCTCCTAACTTTGCAACAATAGCAGTTTTATTTTAATCAAGAGCCTCCATGGTTCATCAAGCCTCTTTGACAGACTACCTGCTCACTATAGCTTCAAACTCCTGAGCGTCCCAGCCCAAACACTCACCTCGGTACAAAGAGATTTTGGAGATGTTTGAGAATGCTCTGAACATAAAGGTTTGGTTCTTTAATAACTGGTAGAGGAATGGAGTCCTTAGGTAATACAAGAGCCATAATCCAATCTGTGTATACATCGACACAGTATTTCACAGTATCGCCATCCAAAGGGAGGGTAAGTCCATAACAGACCACCTCCATAGTCCATTTTACCTGACCAAACACAAAGCAAAAGTTATTGAAAATAAATACCAGCAAGTAAGCAATGGTCAATGCATATTGGTCCTATCTCAACAAAGTAACAGTAGTTATGTGGTACGGGCAACCCTATTTAACATACACCGCATGAAAACACTAAGTCATTAACTTGTATATCATGACATTATGAAGATTATGCATAAACGGCAAATCACTCTAAAACCTCAATCTCTTTAGTCTAACCTGTAGAGAGAACTCTTCGGAACACACAAGAGCTGATGTAATGGGAAATTTTCAAATTCTAGTAAATATTTGTACTATACATAGACTTTTTAGAAAGGTCACATACTGTTGCTTTAAAAATGAAGGTAATTAGAAAGGCTTTATGTCCTAACTGCTAAATTCCTTGGTTGTGGGTTGTTTCAGGGTTTTTTTGCTTTAGCTTGAACTTCCTGGTACAATAGCTCAGATAAACACTTACCACTAGGTCATGAAATACACTGTTGCTATGAACTAGCTGTTAACAGAAGTCTTTTGTAGATTACTAATCTAAAAATATAGCACACTTCATAAAACTTGGACTATTAAAGAGAGAAAAATAAAAGAGGGTATAGAAAGTCATTAAGTTGCCACTCTAGCATGAAGGAAACTATGATCTCTAAGGAAATGCACTTACTTCTTTGTCTGTTTTTAGTAAACTCTCACTTCCAACGGATGACGTAATTAAAGCTTGTCCAAGAGGACGCACCACTGCATTTGCCACTTCTCTCCCCACGTTTTCAGGATAGCTGTGAAGTACACTGGTATTACCCTGATCATTTTGAATGACAAGATGCAAGGATCTCCACTCTGAGTACATAGTGCCTCTATGCTACAATCCAAATAACACCTGGGAGACAGGGAAGAAAAAATAAGAAGACATAATTAATAGAAATGTCTGTGACGTGTTACCAAACTGAGGCTGTTTGCCATAATACAGAACCTTGAAAATTCAAGATGCACATGTCTGTGTCATACATTTGAAGACCTAGAAGAGATTCCAACACCTGTTTTTCAACCTTAATATGTCCTTTTAATATAGCTGTGAGCTTGCTTGTTTTGGGTTTGTTTTTTTTTTTTAAATAAAAGACTACAGCAATTTTCAGTTAGAGACTTGCAGCCCATTTGAGACACTTAAACTTAATTAGGTATGCCCTAATGCATTTCAAATCCTTGTAAAGTAAATACACATACACAGTCACTCCCTAATCTAGATCTGTCCCAAAGATTCAGGATAGAAAAGGCACTAGAAAATTTCCCAGATAGCACTCTCAGAACTTGACAGGAGAAACAGAGAGTTCTCCTTTCAACAGCGCTCCCAGCACAATTGCAATTGTGCATTTTCACTCACTGCAGATTGAGCCAGCTCATGGAGCCAAGGTGACAAAGAACTAACCACGTTTTTGCAGTGGTGGGGTTTTGCAGTTTTACTGGCATTGTTGTGAAACCACAACCAAGAGAGGTGTATTAGAAGCAGCAAAAATTAAGCTATGCTTGCACAGCCACTCTCAGCCAGCATTTGCGCAGGAGGGCAGCGTATGCCCTTCTGCTGCAAGAGCAGTGATCGTGCTGCACCATCAGCACATACCCAACACCTACCTGCTGTGCAGAAACACGCTCGGGAGCCTCGCCAGGGCAAGCAGCCTCAGGCAGCAGGGAGGCAGAATGTGTGACAAGGCCAGCAGCTAGTCACGGGATGGCCATCCAATCTCACCGGGCAGCACTGGGCAGCTCAAGGAGATTGGCCGTGCACTGCCAGTTTTGATCTACACATCATAACATTCGGAAAGCTAAGCCAGCACAAGTGTTTTGTCTGCTGAGGCAGTTTTTAGCTGGATCAAGAGCTGATCTAACTCAGGCGAGATGAACATCTGTGCCAACACAAAGGAGCAGTGAGGACACATGGCCGGGAGGGGTGGCAGGCGCATCCCTTCTGGCAGTAGCAGGCTTTTGTACCCACTCACAGCAACACTGAAACTGCTTAAGCAGGTGGTACCACAGCACCCTAAGCCATCAGAATTGCAACTGTCCTATCTTTCCTTTCTTCTTCTCCCTCCAACACCAGCAGTCTTTTATCAGTTATCTGAGCCAGCTGACCATGAGAACAATAAAACAAGGAAAACAGGGGTGGCACAGGAGAAAAAGCAAGTAGTGCTCAACAGCCACAGCTTAGATCAGGCTCAAACTATCACAAACAGCACCCTGAGGACCATTCACCAGCTATGCTTAGCAGACACATTTTGGAAGCCAGTTAGTTATACAGGGAATGTTTTCAATGCCTCCCTTAGACATTCCTTGGCCCAAAACCAAACAAGAAGCCAGGTCTGGAAATACACCTTCCTAGAGGACAAGCCACCATTTAAACAGGTCTGTCTATTTGGCTGACTCCAAGTGTTTATTTACACTCAAAACCTATGTAAAAAGCCTGATTATTCCCTTCAAGGGAGGAGGGAAGGCGAGGCAGCAAGATCTTGGTTTTCCAAACTATGTCCTTTCTGGTTTGAGGCAGCAATCACTTGTGCTCATCTGATAGCAAATTAATCAGAGCAGCCCCAGCCTGCAGGAAGCATATCCTCTCCATCTTTCAGGCATTTTCTCTCCTCTGGGGGCCATGGCAGGCAGACCATGCGTGCCTCTGCAGACAAAACCCTTAGGCTTAGAGGAAAACAACAATTCCAAGATACGAGCTCTTGGGACACAAAGAAGTCACAACAAAAAATCCCAAACTGAACATGAGCCACAATCCTTACTGACAGCTTCACTCACTGTTTAACTTCATTATATAGGTTTCCCTACTGCTATCTTTTCCCCTTTCTTCATATCCTGTACCCATTGGGCCTCTATCTTCCCCTTTCTGTCCCACCTGAACACTGCCTTAGTCTCCAGCTTGTGTCTGGAGCAGAAGGAGGGACAGAAGTGAAATACCATCCACTTTGCAAGATTCCCCCTCCTCTCTCAGGCCCACAGCACTGCCCCTACCCCCAGAGCAGCATGCCCCTTCCCCTGACCCCAGCTGTGCTGCTCACCCCAAGGGAAGGGTAAAGGCACTCTCCATCCCTCTGATTTGACACTCGAGTTCATTACAGAAGCATGTAACACCATTTGAGGAGCATTGGTTTAAATAAACTGATTTCAACTGATAAAGCAGCATGTACTTTCCATCCTGGCTGAAGGACTGGCAGTTAACAGCACATGGCAGGAGCTTATCAGCATGCTGATAGCTGCAAGCGCACTTACTGTGGCTGCCCTTACACCAGAACAGGGTTTTCAGAAGCATGGAAGTGTTGCACAGCACAAGCAAATTGTAGGCAGCGCCTGTGTAGGAGCTCTCATCCAGAAGATGAAAGTCATCAGAGGGGGCAAGGGTTCCCAAATCCTGCTGCATTTTGGAAAATCCTCACTGCACCAGGGCAAGGCAATGGGAGGACACAATCACCTGCCTTCGTGCAGCTCACCACCATGCTGAAGCAAAGACACAAAGTTCTTTTGGGTGACCTTTCCACATTTCTGAGAAGAGCAGCGTTTGTAACAGATACAGGATAGATATAATATGCCATGTTTAAGAGAGGTTTAGCAGCAGGATTAGATAACCAAAACATCTGGTGCCACATACACCCAGCCTGCTGCCTGACCTTCATACATAAGTTTAATGATCAAATCTATATCTTACTAATATTCAAGACTTCCTTTGGCCTTGTCATGAAAGAAATCTTCTGCTAGTCTTATCAATATACAAGGAATACTGAAACAAGCAGTTGCTTCAGATGTAAAATCCTTTTGATGTGGGATGTCCTAGGGTATTGATTTGCCCCCTGCATTTAGCAGTAAGAAGTTTTTATTTGCAAAGAGTAGAAGTTACTTTCCATTTAAGACCCCATTTCAACTGCCATTTGAACTGGAAATTGCTGCCATCTGTTAGGACTGGGGTATAGCTAAACCATCTACTGTGCAGTTTCTTAAAACTGGATGTAAGTTAAAAAAGGCTGGTAAGTCTTTCCACACAACTGTATCTGTTACAATGTCCTGTTTGGACAGATTCAACATACTGACAGTTCTGTAACTTGCTTTAGACAAAAGGCACTTAATGCTTTGTAGAAGCAAGCCTCAGAGGAGGCTGTACTTATCACAAATTACTTAAACAGCAACAGCAAATTGAAAAAAACCAAAGCAACTGTCACACCAGCATACCCTGATTTTTACTTGTTTTTGTAATGCTTCTGCATTTCAGCTCCAAAAAAAACACTCTCACTGGCCCAAATAACATCTCCTAAGTTTCATGCAGCTGAATATTCATATTTCACATAAACATATGTCTTATTGAGGTTCAAATCACTAAGGACTCTCAGAATGATAGGCAGCCTAATTAAGAGGAGGGGTGAGACGAAGAATAAATAAAACTTTGAAGTTTACCAAGCAGTTTTACACACTTTCAAGTTTGGAAAGAGGTCATGTTTATGTTCCTGGAGGCTGCACTAAATAAAATATCCCCAGATTCTCACAGAGACACAGATCTGGAAAGAAATTGTCAGCATTAACACTTGCAGAACAATTGAGAGATGTGAAGTTAAAATATTTACCATCTACTATGAAACTGAGCACAACTCCAATATTCCTTAGTGTGATCAATAATTTGGGTTTCAATATATATCCCCCAGATCCATTTCAGCTTATGAATTTTAGCAGCTACCACCATATAAACCACTGAAAATAGATCTTTCAGCATTTAAGACCAAAGACACTCATTTCACTGCAGAAGTTGGTGAGTGTGAAAGAACTTACTCATGAGCCCATAAAACTCCAAAAATAAAGATACTTATTTCCAGTCTCCAAAGACTTACTACGAACAGCTGCAGCCAAAATATTTGAACTCCTAGATCAGTAAAGTTAGACAGTGAGAATTGCCTAACCAAATAACAGACCCACAGTCTGCAACTACTTTGAAGGAACCTGCAGGAACTCAGAGCCTAAAGTAGAGGTGGGGTTTTGGAGTGTGTGCAGGGGAGAGGTCAGGGAACCAATGTTGGTGTATGAAGCAGTTCCTCAGAAGGTGCGTGCTCAGTGAGGGGAGCATTGGGGGCAAACGTGAACATTTAGCCCTTTGTGCTCAACAGCTTCATACTTAAGTGTTTGCCTATAGTGCAAAAGGATTTCAAGCACAAAGGCAAGCTGGCCCAAAAATGTATGCTTCTTGGGTTTTAGGAGAACCCAAAAAGCAGAGTGTGAGCTGAAAATTCAAGAGAGGCAATTGTTATTAATAAAGCAGATGCAAATACCATCAGCAGAGAGATGCCCAAGGAAGACTGAAGACCTAATAGAGCCTAAACCAGAGAAGCATCAACATAAAAGGTCTACACCATAAAGTTTTGGGATATTAGATATACCTTACAGGTATTTCACAGAAAAAAAAGTAATCCCTCTCTCTAACACAACCCTTACTACACTAATAGTAGGGACATCTGCTCTCTAGAGGCAACAATTACTATCAGAAAGCCGTTTTGCTACAACCTGTCTTGCCTGGATCACGTCCCAAAGAGGGCAATTTTTCTGGCCAGCTGAGGCCTACAACATCCTGAGCATGGACAACGGCCACGTGCCCACTTGCCCCACCTTCATGCTGCTGCCCCTCTGCTCTCCAAGTTTCTGTTGCAAAGAGCAACTTAGATCTTGCAAAGACTAACTCAGCACCTCTCATGCCAAGCCCACCAGGACTGAAGAAGAGCAGACCCCTCCAGGCAGCTCACCATCGGAGCCTATCCAACAGGTAGGCCCTGCCCTAGGCAAGCACTGTGTGTAAAGGACGACAGACAGAACTGATAGCAGGTGCAAAAAAAAAAAAAAAAAAAAAAAAAAAAAA
>VZSC01008300.1:87026-99524 GCA_013398225.1 Steatornis caripensis
GCCTTACCTGCGCCGAAGGGCCCGGCGGGCATGTCGGGGCAGGGCCGGCCGCTCCGCCCTCAGGCCGCCGGCTCCATGGTGCCCGCGGCGGCCGAGACGACACAGGGAAGACGCCGCTCCGCGCTGCCCCGCTCCGCTCGGCCCCGCTCCCCACAGCCGCTTCCGGCAGCGCCACAAAGCGCACGGCGGGCGGCCGGCCCCGGCGGCACCCTGCGCATGCGTGTGTCCGCGCTACTACATAACTCCCCCACCCAAGTACGCGGCACCCTTCACCGGCGGCACCGAATAAGTCGCGGAGGAAGGCTACGCGCGTGCGCGGGCCAGCCGCTGCGACGGCCTGTCTTCCCCGCTGTGCCCTTCCTCTTAAAGGGGCCGCGCGCGCCTCGCACGTCGCGCCCAGCCCACGGGCCGCAGCCCCCGGCGACCCGGGCCGTCCGCGGCTCCGCGCCGTCCTCAGCCTTGGGGAAGTCTCCGCCTTCTCCCCGCTCCTCCCTGAGCGCTGTGACCCCACACAGAGCCTGGGGCGGCAGCCTTGGCAGGGCAGCAGGGCCCGGGCCCCCTCAGGGCGTTAGGAGCTGCTGCCGTCCCCGCGAGACGGAGCCGGGCTGCCTCCAGCCCGCGCCCTCGCGGGCAGCGGGCCAAGAGGCAGCAGCGTGCCCCGCAGCTGGCGCCTCCCCCGAGTGCTACTGCTGGGGGCTGCAGGGACGCCACGGGGGCCTCTGCGGTGCCGTGGTGTGCAGGCTGGCCCTCGCCCTCCCGGGCACCGCTGGCTGACAGCCCCAGCAGCCGCAGGCCAGCCGAAGCGGGGGGAGGTAACAACGAGCAGCATCAGCTCTGTCTCCCCTTTCTGTGGGCCTTGGACCATGTCTCTCCCTCCCTGCTTTATTCCTATCCCGCTGTCATTTGCTGTTGCTCCTGTTCCTTGGTATTGATTAAAGTTCTCTGCAGGCTCTGAAAGTACTGAGCCACAGCGTTACGAGTTACCTGTGTTCAGGCACGGCCGATCGAAAAGGCAGCATGGGGCACTCCTACCAGGAGTGGCGCCGCGTCCTGTGCCAGGCATCGTTCTGCGTGAGATGGCCACTGAGACCTTGAGGCAGGGTGCGAGGGCACTGGGTCCTGCGAGCCGCCAACAATGCTGCCGGGGGCACATTGCGCTCACCTCAGCTGCAATATTCTCTGTTCTCTGCAAACTGTGTCAACGGGTGCCATGCTGGGGAGGTCAGCCCAGTCTTACACATCCTTTCCCAGCTGCTTCGCGGGGGCTGGTTCTCCAGGCCCCTTCTGTAGGGTTCCCCTGCCCTGCTCCTTGTTCAGTGCAGCAGGAGAATGTCAGCCCAAACAAACAGCAGCCTGCAAAGACATTTTTGGCTCCTATTGCCATCCATGGAAGGAACTCTTATCACAGTGCAAACTGTACTGCTGTCCTGCAGCAAGATCTCTGTCATTCTACGTGCCCTGTGCATGGGAGGCTGCTGACGGCAAGGGGTGAGAGTTTTACAGTGAAGATTTCCTCACTGCTTTTACTGTAAATCTGTTCTGCCCTCGAGGAGAGAGGGGGGTCCCTGCAGGACACAAGCCTTCATAGTACAACGAATCTCTGGTGCCTAATGAAAAAAAGAAGTGCTGCAAAGAGGTGTTAGTGAAGCTGCTGGGGTGGTACCTGCAGCAAGGACTGAGAAAGCTGAGTGGAAAGGGAACTTGGTGTGCAAGGAGCAGCTCAGAGAGCCAACAACCACAGATGCAGAGACGTGATGCAACTAAAACTGCAGAGCCCATCTTCCTGTCGGCTCCTTGCCTGCTAAATCAGAGGTGCAAACACTCCTTCCAGTCTCCTGCATTAAGCTTGACAGCAGCAGAGGAAGGGAACTCAGACTTTATCTGCAGTAGCCCATGGCAAGCCACCTTTCTGCTCTCCTCCTGTGCTCACTACATGTGGTTTTCAAAACCATGGAGAATGGCCTCAGGGTTGCCTGCGGCTGCCTGTGCGCTACCTCCCCAGCTCGGTGCAATTTGCCCTGCTTGGATTCTCAGTGTCTTATCACAGGGTTCATGCACCTTACCGTTGTCATGTTACTTCTATTTACGTACAAAAAAAGTTAAGATCACTGTCTCTTCCTTCCCTGTCCATGCAGGGTTCTCCCTACAAAGCCAAGCCAAAGCAGGACTGCTCCTGGAGCATGCTGGAAGATCCCACCCTGGTACCTGCATTGATCCGGGCGGGAGACTGCAGGGCATCAAGGGGCCAGTGACCCACATGAGTGGGTCAGGCTGTGCATGCCATGGAGCAAGCTCAGTCTTCAGGCCTTGGCCAGGCTGCATGCACCCCCTGGCCACAGGATAGGCTTCACCAGCTGATTGCACCAGAGAAGACTGTAGGTAGCTCACACTCAGCACCTGGCAACAATGGCCTTGTCTATATCTTGAAGTGAAGCACCGTGTTTTTATTAAGCAGCCTTTTGCTCAACTGCAGAAACGATGGAGTTGTTTACTTTCAGAAAAACCTTGTAAGACCCTAAAGACCACAATGGCAGGGGCTTAAGGCTGTCTCCGCTATGCTCTTTTTCCTTCATGTTCCCTCCAGTAAAGGGTATTTTAATTGATTCCTCACAGAGCCACAGCACCTTTCTTCTGGGGGCCATACCAAGCACCTGCACCGGGGCAGTGAACAGAAGCCCAGGGTGGGTGGTAAGGAATGACAGCCGTGCAGGCTATGAGATGGTGGGCTCCGTTGGGGCAGTTACATGACCTGCTATACATAGAGATATTGATATATACAAACCTATGTCTACATATGCAAAGCTGTACAAATATGTCTAAATATATTCTACAGATACACTTTTTTTATTTGCAGAACATACATATAAAAAGTATGCATGAAAAGATTGCTTAAGAAGAGGTGAACTTACTAATTAAAGTTTAAATGCAAACAGAAAGAAAATGAAACAAGAAAAGGCAAGCTCGGGACCACAGTTTGCAGGTCTCCTGGGCAGTCCCGACCCTGTGGGATGCAAACAACCTGCACATGGCTGGGGCTCGGGGCCAGGCCTGTGGGCTGACTGAGAGGTACCCACCCAACCCCAGCCGTGCAAAGGAGAGACCAAACCTGTGTCTGGCCAGGAGCCTCCTATGCATGCTCCCAAGGCAGCTGGCTGAGCAGCTGCTGGTACTGGAGCAGCCGCTGGTACTGGAGCAGCCTTTGGTGTTTGCGCTGTGCACAACACAAGCACGCTGCCCACAGAAACGGAAAGCCAAAACCAAATGCCAAATTCCCAAGAGTATGTGGGGACAAAGGATTCTGGGAAAAGACCACATGCGCTGGGAGAAAAGAAGGCTGGGCCAGGCAATTAGAATACTTGGGTTGGTATGAGGTGAGGGTTCTGTCTGCCCACAGCTGTCAGTTGAGCTTAAAACCAGTTGTAATCACTATTTTGCAGTACCAGCTCATGCTAGCTCTGTTTTCTTATCCTTTGGCCATTGAGGATTTTGTGGTGTGCTTTCAAAACACAAGCCTGGCTGACCAGGTACAAGGCAGCAGCACTCAGCAAAAAGTCTTCATCCATATTTGGAACCACAGCTCTCAAAGAAAGGACAGTGTCAGAGAAAGGCCATTAGCATTCAGAGAACAAAAAGAAAATGCTTGTTTTAAATTTAAGGCCTTTTTGCATGCTGGAGAACGCCATCCATCCACTAACTGGGCTCTTAACTCTGGTCTACTAGTTACATTCTCCAAGAAGCCTTGTTGTGGTTTACATTGCATGCAGCCGTAACTGGGACAAGGTATTACTTAAACTCAACTGAGAATGAGGAGGTAAAAATGCAGTTTTCAAGTCTTTCTCTGAAAAACTCCTTTCAAAATTCATGGCTTATTTTCAAATCTCATCTGAGACTGTTTGGTCTGGAGTCACTGGTTTCTCCCAGTCCAGTGACTCAGTACTGAGACCTGCAGGCTGGGGGCGGCAATCGCCCCTTGCACCCCATCTCAGCCCCCTCGTGCTTCTCCCCAGCAGCACAACTGGGGCACCCCAGGGTGCTAGCACCCATCACCCCTGCGAAGCATGCGGTGAGCACAGCTGCCAGGGAGCAGCAGCCCAGCAAAGAATAGGGGATGGGGCTCAGCCCTGGCCTTGCTGCTCCCCAGGCCAGGCACTCTGCTCTGTCTGCTAGGGCCCCGGTGGACCCCTGCCCTCACTTGTTGGGGACCTCCAGCCTCTTTGCTTCACCACTGAAGCACTTTCCCCTCTATAAAATCATCATAACTCACCACTGTTTTACCATATTTTATTCCATATTTCTATCAATTACATTCTTTGGTATGGCTTCCATACATTTGCCTGATAAGACACTACACTTGATGGTCTGTAGTTCCCCAAATCCCTTTTAAAAGGTGGAATCGCATTTGCCATGTCCCATTCCTCTCATATCAAGGGCATTTCATGGTTACATAAGCAGGTAGATGACATTTTTTGTTTGGTCTACAACACAGGAGTATGATCTAGCGCTAGCAATTTCTTCTTATGAGCAATTTGTCTTAAGATTTCTTCTACTTCAGTTTGAAACACATTTTCTGGCTGACTCATTCACCATAAAGCAAGGTCTCAGCCAGGGAACAGCCTGAAGCTGTTCTGTAGTAAACAGCAATGCAATGGTTTCAGCTGGCTTCTTGAAAACCTTTCAGATTTTCTCTCTGCATGAATCTCTGTGCATTTGGATAGCAGAGACAGGGATCATCTTGACCTTGGGCCTCATGGAGAAGTCTATGATCACCTGTGTGCGGCTGCTCCTCCCAGGGTCTGTCTCCCACTGCCAGCTCCAAGCACCCAGCTGGGCAAGAGCCTGGGAGCATCATCCCACCTTGCACATCCAGAAAGCCACTGCTGTCCACAACTATCTGCTTCAGAGTCCACTCCAAACACTGGGGAACAGGACTGCTTCTGCCCAGCTTGATTAGACACTAGATTTGTCACACAGCAGTCCTGCAGACAAGCAAGTGTTGTGCTTTGACCAAAGAGCACACTGATGTCTGAGCTTCAGAAGCTCAAATACAAGCTAGAGCTCTGTTTTTAAGCATTTCTTCAGTTCCTTATTACACTGCACCATGCATTTTCTTAGAGGCTCTCTTCTATAATTTGTGTTGCAATTCGCTAATTATTTTACACACACAGAGTATATTTCTAGTCCAAAGCCCCAGCCCAAACCACTCCATCTCCACAACCATGCATTCAGTTACTTCTACATCCATGTTACATCAGTTCACTATATATCATATGTATGATGCATCTAAGTAATATATCATTAATATATATCATATATAACATACTGTCATAGTTTAACCCCACCTGTCAACTCAGCCCCACATAGCTGCTTGCTCACTCCCCCCTGTGGGATGGGGGAGAGAATGGGAAGGGTAGAAGTGAGAAAACTTGTAGGTTGAGATAAAGACAGTTTAACAGGTAAAGCGAAAGCTGCATGCGCAAGCAAAGCAAAGGAATTAATTTGCTGATTCCCATGGGCAGGCAGGTGTTTAGCCATCCCCAGGAGAGCAGGGATCTGTCACACATAACAGTGACTTGGACAGACAAACGCCATTGCTCCCAACGCCGCCCCCCCCCCTTTTACAGTGAAGATTTCCTCACTGCTTTTACTGTAAATCTGTTCTGCCCTCGAGGAGAGAGGGGGGTCCCTGCAGGACACAAGCCTTCATAGTACAACGAATCTCTGGTGCCTAATGAAAAAAAGAAGTGCTGCAAAGAGGTGTTAGTGAAGCTGCTGGGGTGGTACCTGCAGCAAGGACTGAGAAAGCTGAGTGGAAAGGGAACTTGGTGTGCAAGGAGCAGCTCAGAGAGCCAACAACCACAGATGCAGAGACGTGATGCAACTAAAACTGCAGAGCCCATCTTCCTGTCGGCTCCTTGCCTGCTAAATCAGAGGTGCAAACACTCCTTCCAGTCTCCTGCATTAAGCTTGACAGCAGCAGAGGAAGGGAACTCAGACTTTATCTGCAGTAGCCCATGGCAAGCCACCTTTCTGCTCTCCTCCTGTGCTCACTACATGTGGTTTTCAAAACCATGGAGAATGGCCTCAGGGTTGCCTGCGGCTGCCTGTGCGCTACCTCCCCAGCTCGGTGCAATTTGCCCTGCTTGGATTCTCAGTGTCTTATCACAGGGTTCATGCACCTTACCGTTGTCATGTTACTTCTATTTACGTACAAAAAAAGTTAAGATCACTGTCTCTTCCTTCCCTGTCCATGCAGGGTTCTCCCTACAAAGCCAAGCCAAAGCAGGACTGCTCCTGGAGCATGCTGGAAGATCCCACCCTGGTACCTGCATTGATCCGGGCGGGAGACTGCAGGGCATCAAGGGGCCAGTGACCCACATGAGTGGGTCAGGCTGTGCATGCCATGGAGCAAGCTCAGTCTTCAGGCCTTGGCCAGGCTGCATGCACCCCCTGGCCACAGGATAGGCTTCACCAGCTGATTGCACCAGAGAAGACNCCAGCCAAAACCAGGGCACATACCTATAATCATAATAATTCAGTTAGGTACATATGCATATATATGTACAGCTTTAATCTGGATATTTTGGCTACTTCCTCAGCCTGCTCTTCTGCATCAAGACAATACCCCAGGTATCTCGTGAAGACTTTCTACCATCTTTTATTGTAACCCTAGTGGTGTTGTCCCATTTAAAGTTTTTCAGAGAAAGTGTGAAAAAATGCTGTCCATCAGTTACATTCTCACATTTCCTATTACTTCCACTGCAAACCTCTAATACCCAGGTATACTTTCAGGCATGCTTAGCATTCATTGCTTTAGTTTCCATTAATACTTCCTAGGAGGTGAACACAGATAATGTAAATACTAAACAAGTAAACATTTACTGAAGAAAAGGCGTTTGATGCAGTCTCTTTTCTTGGCTGGAAGATGTGGAGCCATCCCTATTTGCAGGCAAAGAGCCAGCACTCCCAGCTGCTGTGCCCAGTGCAGGGCACAACTTGGGCAGAAGCAGGAGTTTTTTCTGAAAATGAGCAGAAGAGTCTTGCACATTCAGCGGAGCTGCTAAGCAAGTACAAGGTCCTTTCGCGCCTGGTTTGTGCCCCTCAATTATAAACCATCTAGCCTACAGAAGGCAGCTTTCTGCCTTGAGGAAACAGCAGCCAACCTCAGTGTTGCCCTTTTTTGCACAGGGATCAGCGCTGCCCCATTTACTCTTCTCAATAAATGGTCAGTACAATGCATGAGCAGTGATGTTGTGGAAGGTGTTTTCCAATATGCCAATGAAATAAGAAGAGTGCCGCTTTCAACTCTTCCACTTTCATGAAAGCCCCAGAAAGGCACAAGCAAATCATTGTCTTTGACACAAAGATACAAGGTTTGTGGAGAGCAGCATTGCATCCCTGCCCTCAGAGCATTGCATCACAGAGTCTTACAGGGAAGGATCAGCCTTTTGCAGGAGTTCTTTGAGCAGCCAGCTTGAGCCAAGGGCTCATTTTGATGCCAGCACACCATCAGCAAGCTTACTGGACTCAAACAGTCCAATGCTTTGGGAACACAAGCCCTTACATCAGGTCCTCTTGCACAACTTACCTTATGGGCTTGCCGTTCTCCACATATCTCTGGCCTCACAGCGTAGTGCCCTTTTTCATTTCCCATCTGTGACTGAAGACAAGCAATTGTGACTGCTGTAGCCTTGGAATATGCTTGAAAAGCGCAGCCCACAGGAGAGCCCCATCCCAGTGAGGCAGAGCTGCAGGCTGCTGCTGCAGGAGAGCAGGCTCCAGCTGCTGCTGCTGGGACAGCCCTGCCCTCTGGATCTGGGCAGCTTTGCTGTCTGGATAAAGCTGGAACAGCAAATCTACTGGCCCAGTAGACCTCAATGAACCCAATGAGGCACATGTATGGCATAGTTGTGTTTGTACATCATTCTCCTGAATACTGTAACAGAAGACAGTAGTAGCTGCTCAGGGTCAGCCCGAGGCTCTTCACAGGCTGTTACCTGATCCCTGCTGTCCTTTCCTGGTGCTTGGTGAAAACAAGCCGTCCATCATCCAGGACAGTCCTCAACCATTCAAATGGGTCTCCTGTGGGGAAAAAGGAAAAAAAAAAGTGAATCAGGCTCCCTTTAACTTGGACAGCAGCTGCATATGCTGCATGCTGCTTTCTGTTCTATCACAAAAGCTATCAGAAGGAGAAATGCTAGATTTTTAACTATTGCAGAATCTGACCATGCACAGCAGCTTTCTAGCTCAATTGGATGCTGTCACAGTTTAAAGCTGGGCTGGCTATTAAACAGATGACAGATGCTCTTTGTTAACATCCTCCCTCCTCAAAAGGGGGGAAGGGAAAAGGGAAAGAGACTTATGGGTTAAAAAAGTTAAAACAGCTTTAGTCTCACCACAATAATAATAGAAAGAATAATAATGAAATATATACAAACCAACATTGAGCTTCCCCATGCCCGATGACAGATACATCACCCGGACACTGTGGGGCATGCTCCTGAAAAGTCGCAGACTGTACTCAGCAGCAGGCAAGAACTGGATTCAGGAATGCTCAGATCAGGATCAGAATGTTCAGAGTCCTCCTTTGATGCCTGAGCAAGGAACCAAGCAGAGCTAAAGAGCAGTATCCCACAACATCACCAGAACCTACTGATAGCCCTGTGCTGGACTTAAATAGGCTCCTGAGCCACAGGTGTGGTGGAAGC
Source organism: Steatornis caripensis (assembly GCA_013398225.1). Lineage (NCBI taxonomy): Eukaryota > Metazoa > Chordata > Aves > Caprimulgiformes > Steatornithidae > Steatornis > Steatornis caripensis. Next base: position 95,732 of record VZSC01008300.1, read on the forward strand.
ACCAGGTGAAGCTGCTTAGGGTCCTTACAGCCCATTAGTTCCCTCAGGCCCTGGCCATAAAAGGAGAGGGAGTAACCCTTGTGATGCCTCAGCTTTGTACTGAGCATGATGTGTGTGGGATGCATTGGGTCAAACCAGGACAGATGCTTTGATGGGGAGTCAGTTTTGTCAAAGCTGGTATCTCTGGCAGACACCCTCTCCTTGGAGAGAGTTGAATGCAGATATGCAGAGAAGATGATGTAACAAAAAAACAGCAGTATTTGAGAAAATCTCACTTGGGTTAGGCAGAAGAGAGGCTGACAGACTAAATTCTAGCTGTTATTTTCCAAATACAAGTTTCCTCTGAATGCAAATGCTGCAAGCACTTAGCTGTACTAAATGTCCATATTGCACAAGTGATGGATGAGGGTGAAGTTGGCTTAAGACAGTTTTATCACTTTGTAGCAAACAATTCTTTTTTTCTACAAAGCTTGAAACTTAATTAATTGAATTAAAATAAAACATAATTTAAAGACTGTCTTTGTGTTTCGAAGTAGAGATCTGGATGGCTAGAGTAGTTGCTTCATTGCTACTGATCTCCTAGATTGACTTGTGTAAGCTGTAGATTTTGGCAAGAAAGAACATTCAGCCNAGCAGAGCTAAAGAGCAGTATCCCACAACATCACCAGAACCTACTGATAGCCCTGTGCTGGACTTAAATAGGCTCCTGAGCCACAGGTGTGGTGGAAGCACCAGGTGAAGCTGCTTAGGGTCCTTACAGCCCATTAGTTCCCTCAGGCCCTGGCCATAAAAGGAGAGGGAGTAACCCTTGTGATGCCTCAGCTTTGTACTGAGCATGATGTGTGTGGGATGCATTGGGTCAAACCAGGACAGATGCTTTGATGGGGAGTCAGTTTTGTCAAAGCTGGTATCTCTGGCAGACACCCTCTCCTTGGAGAGAGTTGAATGCAGATATGCAGAGAAGATGATGTAACAAAAAAACAGCAGTATTTGAGAAAATCTCACTTGGGTTAGGCAGAAGAGAGGCTGACAGACTAAATTCTAGCTGTTATTTTCCAAATACAAGTTTCCTCTGAATGCAAGTGCTGCAAGCACTTAGCTGTACTAAATGTCCATATTGCACAAGTGATGGATGAGGGTGAAGTTGGCTTAAGACAGTTTTATCACTTTGTAGCAAACAATTCTTTTTTTCTACAAAGCTTGAAACTTAATTAATTGAATTAAAATAAAACATAATTTAAAGACTGTCTTTGTGTTTCGAAGTAGAGATCTGGATGGCTAGAGTAGTTGCTTCATTGCTACTGATCTCCTAGATTGACTTGTGTAAGCTGTAGATTTTGGCAAGAAAGAACATTCAGCCAAAGCTTTGTGAAATATTTAAGCTGACATGAGAAAGTTTGCAGCTATACCCTGCTTGTTCAGAAATAACCAAACATCCATGTTCTCTTGGTGTGAAGTCAGCTGGCCTGTGCAGGATTCATTCACCCAATCCCCCTGGGTGCCTTAGCCCAGAGCCACACTGTGCCAGGGCATAAGGCACCTGTGCTGACATGCAACGGAATGACTGCAGAAGCATTGAGGAACCCCAACCCTGACTGCCTTTACAGCCAGAGAGTCCTCTGCTTCCCAGTCCTCGCTTATGTCCACAACATGGCTATTACTACACTGGATCATCAACACGACAGCATATGGTCCTGTAAGTCATTTCCAGCAGGAGTTCTTTTTATTAGTGTTTTGTCTGAGAAAAATAGGAAATAACACTCTGTTCTGTGAGGACTGCAGGAAAAAAGACACAGGTCAGCCAAAAACACATGGGGAGGGGGTGGTGTTAGCCTAGTTAGGACAAATGCTGCTGCCATTTGCAGGGTCCTGGACTGCTATGCTGCAGTACATGCATAGATGTTGGCAACAGCAAGCACAGCATGAGGTCCAGCCACACCAGAGCGCCTGAAAACAACTTCCTGGGCTGCAGGACTATTGCAATGATTGTGCAGTCTTGTGGCACGTAATCCCCCTCTTTCCACCTCTGTTCAACAGCCAATCTAGTGGGCTTCCCAGGAGGGACGTGCAAGAGGGGAATCTGCCATTCTGGGTGTGAGGAACAGGGAGTGGATATCAGACCTATGCACGGTGCATTGGGTAATCACATACACAGGTTTTGGGGAGGTACTGCCAGGGCCCTCAGTGCACTAGTAGGCCTTAATGGCCCTGACCAGCCTCACCTGGGGCTTCTACCTACACACATCCTACCCATGGGCCAAGCAGTCCCATTTAAGCTCAGACCTGGGCCTTCAGTCCCTCCCTGAGCTATTTTATGAAAGAACCAGTCTTTAGCTTTGTCTCAACTACGCCTTGCCACGGCCCAAACTGAGCCTGACCCACAGACTGACTTCTAGCTTGATCTTGCACCTGCCTCATACCCATAGACTTGGGTACAATCCACAATTGAATTGCCTGGGTGTCCCTGTGTTGCCCTCACCAGCTCTTGGTGGTGGGAGGTCAGTCTGCCGCTACTTACAACTGTGTGAGTGGAGGCTTCCTCAGTAAAGTAGCTTCTTCTGGTATCACCTCAAAGGAGGGACTTCTGGCAAATGAGAAGATCCTGGCCTGATGTTAAGCTAGCTGGACAGCATGGGAGAAACTACTGAGAGATTGCTCGAGATAACAGGTAAGAGGGAAAAGGTGATGGAGTAGCAGCTAGGGCTGAGGGAGGTGGCAAGATTTCACATGTGGTTCAGTGGAGTGATGTGAGGAAGGGCTGAGGCTCAGAAACAAGGGAAGGGAAATGCTGGGCACTCAGCGACGCTGTGTAGGGCTGAGATGGCCCCTGTTGCTGTACAGTCCAGAGCTGCTTCCTCTTCTACTGGGAACCTGTTCGGGAATGGTTTACCCACAGACTGCCTCCTCTCCTCTGCTGCTATTCGGTAACAGCCCTTAATTATTTAGGAACTGTTATAAGCAGTATGTAGCACCACGGGGTGGCACCAGAAACCAGAATATGGATTAAGTCTGGGCATACCTCTTTTCAAATGTTTGGGGCAGGGCCTTAGCATGGATGAGGTGAGAGGCGCTGGGGATGCCACACTATCATGGGAACCAAGTATTTCCACTTTGACATGCTCCTGAAGAGAGGGGGAAAGGCAGCAGGCAGTTGAGGATAGCATCCACAATCCACGGGGTGCAGCTGGAAGCACCTGGCGTGGCACAGAGGTTGCGGTTGGTTTGGGATGGCTCCCTTCATGGAAGGGGCATGGCCTGGAGTTTGGCAGAGGGGTAACTGTGACCCTGGGGAGGGCTCCCCCAACTTGTGGTGGGGGACTTGCACATTGCCAGACACTCTGGCAGGGGAAGTAACAAGTGAATTTGTTTGGCCTACCAAGAATTTAGGCTAAGCCTTGCCTCTGGAGGAAAAAACCCAAAACCAAACCAATGCAAAAGGTGTTTCAGGCTTTGGAGCGGCTCCAAAGATTGCTGCAGGCACACTCCCTTAGCTGGCAATTCGCCTGTCTCTGGCCCCGGTAACCCCCGACCCCAGCTCCCTGCCGTGGACGCTGCCCCCACCTCGCGTGGGCAAGTGCGTGTCGGGCGTCCGGCAGCGCCCGAGCCGGCCGGGGTCTTCTCCTGCTCTGAGCTTTCAAGGGACTGTGTGAGAGCGAGGGGGGCTGAGGCGGAGAGGCCGCATGGAAGAACCAGGCCCGGCGGGGTCGCGCACGAGACGTGCGGGGGTAAGACGCCGCTGAGCAGACGCGGCCGCTCTGGTTGACGGCGGGGGGCGGAGGGGGGATCGGCCGCC
>VZSC01008300.1:102189-113651 GCA_013398225.1 Steatornis caripensis
GTTCCTCGGGCGCGTCCCACTGAGGCGGCCGCAGCCCGCAGGGGCCCGGGCGGTCGCCGCCGCCGCGGGAGGTCTCCCCTCGGCTGCGCTCCTCTGCCGTTATGAGACGCCGGGGGGAAAGTACCGCTCCCTTACGGAGCTGGGTTTAGGAAATAATCCCTCGTCGTACCGGGCTTCGTTGGGGAAAAAGAGAAACGCTTTGAAACTGCCCATGGCTTTATTGCGGAAGTGATTTTTTTTATGTCAGTAACAAACTGGAGTGCTCTGGGCTTTCTGCTTGCTCTCATCTGTGGCTTTTCTTTCTGGTATTCAAATCTCAAAATTCTTAGTTGTTTATTTACTTTGGACAACGAAAACAGGATGCTTTTCTTTAATTCAGTACAGTCTTGTCAGTACGTCAACGGGAAGGGAATACCTTGTAAAAATTTTTTGTTGACTTGCATCGTCACTTTAGGTCAATGGCTGTTTCTTTATTTAATGTAAGTCATGAGAAGTAATTCAGAACGCTTTAGCAAACTCGGATGCTTCTACTATCTTAAAAATCATCATCATAAGGTGTTACAGAACAAATGAGGCTGTGTAGCACTGTCAGGGGCTCCCCAGGAGGTGTTGGGAATGTTGTCAGCTGGCTCAGTGGCAGTGCCTCGGGGCGTTGCATTGCCGACTGAGAGCCTGGGGTCTGATCCTTTTATTGATTCCTCTCAAGTCCAAGGTGTCTGGAACTGGTGCGTGATCAAGTTGTGATACAGTGCGGTCACAGCACGTGAGTCACGGTCAAAGTTTGTAGCAGAACTGGGGCAACACAGTCACATGTGTGTTTGCCCTGGAAAGTAGGAAAGGTCTGGTGTTGGGGGTTGCATTTGGGAAGCTCAGAAGAGTTTTTGTGCTTGAATGTTGAGGTGATGAAAAGATGGGAGTTACAAGCAGACAAGGAGTCCACTTCTGCTTCGTGTGTCTAGCATGCTTGTGAGTCTCTCGTGTTCAGATAGGAGGGCTTGGGGGCTCTTTACTTTAGCTTCTGCCTTTCCTCTTCTATACAAACAAGAAGATAACAGTCTTCCGTATCTTGGAGCCTGTCAAAACGTGCTTAGCCCTAGTGTACTGGTCGGCGAGACACTTTTTGAGAAAACTCAAAAGGTAATGTAAAGTCTAAAAGCCAAGTTTAAAAACAACTTGGAGCTTTTCTGGCACAATAATTTACTTTGGAATAGGGAAGCAAACCTTACCAAAAGTGTTACTGAGTTGGGGGTAGACTCCTGAAGATGCAGGGCAATTGCTAGGCTTCATTTGGATTATTGGCCATTGGGCTGGGATTGTGGAGAGAGTTCAGGATCAGCAATGACTGTTCAAATTTCATTTATTTGTTTGGGATTTTGAAATTTACCTTGTGTGGCACACAAGGCACTGAAACTGGCTGTATTGATGGCAGAAACTTAGTGTGGGCTGTACTTGGCTTCTGTTGATATGTTTGCAAATGTAGAAGCTGGAAATGTTATAAAATGGAAATTAACTGATGGAAGCAGCATTATTGGAGGCTGTAATTATATTCCTAGCTACTCATTTTGTATCTAAAGTTAAAAACTAATCAAAATTAACAAACCTGTTTAATTTGCATTTTCCAAATCTCAGATCACCTTCAGAAATTCTCCAGTACTTCTGTTTGCAACTCCTATTTCACATTGGTCATACATGACAGGATCTTTAATGTTTTTCATTAGCATAAGTATAGTGGTGGTACATTTAGATTTCAGAGGCTTTATTACATACAACATATATTTTGGTCACTTAAAGATATACTAGGAAATATTCTTAAAGATACTCCTAGGACAATTTTCTTAAACGTTGCATGCTCAAGGTAAATGCTCTAGCAAAGTAATGATATACAGCTGTGGCGTTTTCAGTAAGAAGCTCAAAAAATTACAGTCATAATATAGTCTAAACAAAAAAAAAAGAAAGCAAAACAATTTTTAATTTTGGGGGGGATTTGCTTTTCATGTGTAACAGAATAGAGATTTTAATTTTTCATTATTTAATTGTCATTCTCACAAATAATAATGCAGCTGGATTGCCTCCACTGCTGCTTCCTGGAGAAAGATAAAGCCAGACACTCAGTGAGTTCTATTTCTGTAGGTAGTGCTGCCACCATAACCCTCCATTATCAGGGTTTATCTTGTGCTCATCATCTGTCTGCTGTATCTTGGATATAAGTAAATATGCCTCTGGTGCTTACGACTCTTAAGCCCCATGTTGGACAGTTGCGCAGTGCTGGCTAAGACTCTTTGTGTCCGTAGTTATTACAGCCTGCTTTAATCCACGATAAAGGAGAACAGGGGAGGGTGTTGCTACTGGTTTTCTGTGTAATGTTGAAGAAAATGTTCCTGATATGTGTGTTGATGCATCTCAGTGGTCTAATTTTCATATGGATGTGGTTTGGGAGGAATAATAAAATTCTGTATTGCTTTTCCCTGGGAATTCTCTGTATCCTGGCAAGATCAGGTCAGTTATTAAGCAAAGCAGTTGTAATTTGGTCCTGACATGGGAATGACTGGGTGACTGTGCCCTCTACTGAGCAAGTCAGAGTTGATGAGAGATTTTAATAATCTCACTTGGTCTTCAATTCTGTTCTTGTAAATTCTGAATTGTAAATGAGACTTGCTGGATTTGTAATAATATATTCTTACTGATCATTTACCTTTTTCTATCTGGTCATATCCCCTTGGCTTCTGTGACTGGTGTAGCACTATTTAATGTAGTAATCAAATTGATGCTGTGGGACGCACAGGAAGGAGTAGCTTTGTTTTCATTTGGCTATCATTCTTACCAGACTTGGATGCATTTCTGTATTTACCATGGGTTTCAGTTCGCTGAAGGGGTGTTCCTTACTTTATGTAGTATAAATACAGTAGAGGTTAGAAATGTGATGTTTAGTTTTAAAGTAACTTTTACTATTCAGTCATGTATAAACCAGACTCTATTTGTAACTACCAGATGGATTAAAAATGTGAAACTAGCCCCTTCCCCCCCCCCCATAAGAGTTGGAATTGTGGCTTTTCTCTGCGTGTTCGAACAGAGGATGTAGGTAATCTGCTGGTTCTTTTTCATCTGCATTTTGGTGGTGAAGCTGCATGTTACATCTTAAACTGATCTAATGACCAGTTGGCATACAAAAAGGGCTTGTCCTGTTCTTGCCCTGTCTTGTACCACCTTCAGCATTTACTGGGTGTTTTTCTGAACCAGTTCTGTTTGCTAAATAAGCAGGGCATTAATCCATCTCCTCTGTGTCCCCATGTCCCCAGAAGATCAACTTTTGCCAGGTAAGCAAGTTGTATGAGTTCAAAGAAGGGCTGAGGAGTACCAGAGATGTAATTGATTTTTCCGGTGTAAGAACAGCCGTAGAATCAGGTGGAACCGTCCAGTCCGCTGTTTGTTCCTGACAGTGACCAAAAAGAGAAGAGCATAGATGAGGGCAAATTATATAAACCTTTGTCTGATGGCCCTCTTGTCTTGTCAGCTGTAGGATGCCGAGAGGTAGATGTTGTTTGCGTTTATTTTGTTAATGGTTAATGTATCTTTCTTCTGTGAACTTGCCCAGGTCTCCTGTCCACTTGAATGTGTAGCACTGACACATCCCAGGGGAGACCTTCCAGAGAACAAAATAATGTTGTTGTTGCTACTACGTCTGCTTGTTTTGCTTTGAACTTGATAGCTGCTAGCTTCATTTCATATCTCTTAGCTTTTGTATTGTTTGGAAACAGTGAAGAACTGATTTCTCTTTACCTTCTCCAGGCAATTGATGATTTTATAGGCTTCTGTCATGTGTCACTGCAGTAATCTCTGTTTCCAGGCAGAAAAACCCTAACCTAATTGATTATTCCTCATTATTCATCTTTTCAAACCTAGTTTCCTTTTAAAAAATATTTTCCCCTTCCACTATGTCCCCTTGAGATGAAGGAGCAGGTGCTGCATCCAGGATTTAAGCTGCAAACATTCTATAGCTCTATATGGTGATTTAATTACTAATCATTTCCTAACGTTAGGTTTATTTTTTTTATATGTCGAATGACTGTGAGCTGATGCTTTTATCAGTCTGTCATGATTCCAGCAAGACTTTCTGGATGTTAATGATCAGTTTGGAGCACATCACTCTATGTGAAATCAGGATCATTTGTCTTTGGACTGCCACTTTATTTGCACTGAATTTTATCTGTTGTTTTATATCCCAGTTATTCAGTCTCATAGGGTTTTTCTGCAGGTCTTCAGTCAGCCTTCTCTTTACTGTCAGACTAGCTTATATCCTCAGGAGACTTGCACTTCACTCACTGGTCTACTTTCCAGATTGTTTATGAATACAGTGTATAGCAGAGCACTGCAAAAGGCTCCTGTCAGTCTCCCTCCCTGTGAAAATTGACCATTTATGCCTACTTTGTCATCTGTTTTCAGCTAGTTACCAGTCCAGACGAGGGCTTTTCCACTTACTCTTTAGCTGCAGAGCTGCCGAAGTTCGGTAGCTATCTGAATGTTGTCTTGCATTGCAGTTTCGTCACTGCTATGAACGCACGCCCGTGAACGCCCCTGCCCAGGGAGAGGCTCTGCCCATCCTCGCAGCCCTGTCTGATGCTCCCCTTCAGCACTTCTGCTGTCGTGAAGTGAATCCAGTCTGGAAACAGATCTGGCTGGAAATGAACCCAACAAATTATAAATTAATGCTGATTTAGTGTTGCTGTACGTATAGTATACAAATGTGTGGATTTAATTAGAATCGATTCAGTTGGGTAAGTGCATATTTCTATGCTTGCTGGTGGTGATTGAAATTGTGACCTTACAAGCTCAACTGTAGTCTAGATGAAAGGCAGTGTATCTGTGCAGAGACTTGTACTTCTTCTTTCAAACTGATAGGAACTTGGTGCTGTGGTTAGATTAGTATGACTTGGTGTATGCATCACACCTAGGTACTAACTCGATCGATTTTGTGACTGCTTCTTGGACGTTTTCACTGTGCTGAGGCAGGCAAACAATCTGACAATGGGTTGGTATCTGGAATTTATCTTAAAGATACTGAACAAGGACAGATTCTTAGTGCGTTTTTGTAAATTAATAATCATTAATTAAATGTTACAGGTCTTCCATGAAATTTTTGTTCACTAAATAGACTTTTCAGGTGTGTTCTTGAAAATTCATATCCGGATTCACCAGTTCTGTTGTCATATGTAATAACAGTTTTCTGCTGAAGGGGGTTTTGAGTTGTCTGTGTGGAGAACTGAAGTTAGATGCTTCTGGTTTTAACAGTTTCTTTTGGCTGTGGTAGATTTGACATGCATTGCTTAGCCAATAAGGTCTGTGTTTTTCAGTTTGTGTAGGTATTTCTACCTTTGCACAGGCAAAAAGCAAAACTTGATTTGTGTAAAATATATGCTTGCATGGCTTGGATTGGTGTTCTTTCCTTCCAGAAACGGAGGGCTTGTATGTGGTTTTGTGCTTTATTTTCCAGATGGTAGAAATGAGGTCTTGGGGAGTGGTTTAAATCAGCTTTTCTGTGCTGCCAGTTCAGGTCCTGTATGGTTGGTCTCAGCTGTGGCTGGAGAATTATAACAGCATTGGGAGTCTGGAGCAAGCCCACACTTATCAGTTGATAAAGAGACATTTTTAACCATTGTATAGTACTCTACCTCTGCTATTTTGCGCACTTAGTTAATTCTGACATGGTTTTCATCAAATAAATGGTCCTTGTTACAAATTCAACTTCTTTTTTCCTTCAGCTCTGATGAAAAGGTTGCCAAATACATTTCTTATGGTCCTCAGGAAAGCCAGAGAAGATTTTTTTTCTCATTTTACAGTGCAGTTGAGCTTTCCATGGGCTGACAGAGAAAGGCACAGTACTCGGTGAAAATCTGCACATGGATTAGCACAGAACAAAATTGCACTTTCCTGACATTTTTAAGATAAATAGTTGATGGGAAACATTCATTATTTAAAAAAGTCAATAAGAGAACTTGTGTGCCCTAAATGTTTTTGGTTCCTTCTAGCAGTAAATGTATGGAACACCCAGCAGGTATTCCATCCAACTCATGTTTGACTAATGAATCAAATCATTTACCAGATCAGCTGGCAGCGAGTGACCTCTCAGTTCTGTCCCTGCAAAGGTGAGTGCGGTGATGCTGCTGTGAGATCTTAGTGTGTGATGAGTCTGGGCATACCTTAGAGTTGGGAGAGAAGCTGTGGGACCACCAGCTCTGCTGGCCTCTTGTAGACAGCAAGGACATTGCTTTAAAAGACAGGAAGTTATCCTTCAGCTTTTTACACAGTATAATACCTATATAAAGCAAATGCTGTAGCTGCTGTTATGGTGTTGAAAGAAACAAAAGGAAGGAGGAGTTGTTCAGAAGATTGTCTGTCAAGATGTCTCCTTGGTGAGACCTTGCGCTTGCCTGTGTCAGCCTGCGAATGCCGGGATGTAGTGTTGTCTCCGTGGCTACAACTGCTGCTTTTGTCATTTTGTAGTGTTTGGTACCACGCTCATTCATACTGCTGTGTCATATAATTGAATGATTATGACTGGGAAGAGTCAGCATAGAGTAATCTAGGACTGTCAACTGCAATTATTCAGTTATTGGCCCATCATCATGAAGATTTCAACACAAATGTCTAAATTGCAGAAAGGGCTGGAATTTTCCGGCACAGTGAATACAAAAGCAGAGAGGACGTTGTAATTTTGTCTGTACAAAAGAGTTAATGAGGAAGTTTGGATTGTCTCTGCCTTCTGGGAAAAGTTAAAGCAACTTGGGTTTTTGGAGAGCTAAGTGTCATTTTCATTTATTTATTTTCAGTGGCATATTAAAAAAAAGAAAAGCGAGGCTTCCATCCCCAGGGAGGAACGGAGATACGGTCTGTGTGCTGTATTGAATCAGTTGTGCCCCAGCCTGGGAACGTCGCAGTACATGGGGTCCTGCTGTAAGAGTGAAGGTTTAAAAAAATTTGGGACCACACTGAGAAGAACCACTGCACCAGCTGGGTGGTTTGCTATATTTGGACACTTGATTTGTGCATTTGTAACTGTTCTTAAATGGTCTTGGAGCCCGTGGCTGTTCGGCTCCTGGACTTGGTCACGGGGCTGACCATGTGAAGCAGGAGCAGATGCAAGTTGACTGATTCCAGGGGTTCACAGAGTTTTTCTAAACTTCTACTAAAATGCCACAAACAACCCACAAAGTCCTGCCACCAGTCAAGCATTAGGAAACACCCAGTGCTTTTGTGATCTTTCTTGCTCACAAAAGCTATCTTTCTCATCTCTGCAGCAGCTTTCCAGATCTTAGAAAATACAAACCATTGGCCTGTCTCCTGGTTCCTACACCCAAAAGGGTTATTTATGTGCAATTGCTGAGTGTGATGCAGTTGGAGAACACTCCTTAAAAAAGGAGCTACTGGGGCTTAAAGCCGGGTTGATTTTGTTGTCCTTTAGCTCAGGTTATTCATTTGTATTTGAATATACACTTGTCTGGATGTATTGCACGCGGTAGGAGGGTATGTGACCAGACTGTTCTGTGTGAGTAATTGCCAACTAATTTTTCTATGGACGTGCTCTAATGGGGGGAGCCATCTCAGACGTGCGATTCTTGCTCAGAGATGTTACTTGCCTTAGGAGCGATTGGCTTCACTGCAGCAATGCCTGTTCCTCAGTCAGTCTTTGTTCCAGGTTTCCACCCCAAATCTGCAAGGGAGTCAGAGACCTTTGCTGATGTGATTTCCCTGGCAGTATCCTGGTTCTTCTGAACTTCTGTGGTGGCATGCTGGAGAGCTTAAGTGGTGGAAGTGTGGGGATAAGAAACACCATTCACCTCCCAAAAACATTCTTCTTTCTGAAATAACTATACTTTGCGTGGTGAATGGAAGACTTTTTTATATTTTGATTTTTAAGTAAAGATGACCTGACTGGGTATGGATGCACGCAGCTTTTCTGGCGCCAATCTAGCCTGAGACAGTCATACCAAGACAGTGATGGAGACTTCTTGCACCCTTACCAAGTGCTTTTTGCTGTTTTTTTCTCTGTTCATGCACGTTGAATATGAATTGATACTTTTTGTGTGATGTGTGCTCCCATGTTATCTGCATGAATTCTTTGCCAATGCCTAGGAATGTTGGCAGTAACTTCCAAATTTTGGGTAGCCTGACAGTTGCTGTTACAGAGGGTTATTAACTACCTAATAGAGCCTGTGCGCATGTATTTAAGCAGCCCTTTGATATCTGGGAAGCAACAGCTTCGGTGCCAGGGCTGTCTGGTCATGTGTGTACTACAGAAGCTTCACTAGTATAATGAGACCATCAAGTTGTTCTAATAGCAATTCAGGTTACACAGTGAGAAATGGCTTTTATTGTTATGTCTGGTAGTAATTGCCTGAATGAAGTGTTTTCAAGAGTAATTCTAGACCACTATAATTATATGTGTGCTACTACTCTCACCAGTATAAAAATGTCTTTAACACAATTTGCAGAGCTCACCAGTTGGTTGCTCAGGAGGGGGAGAGGGCTGTGCCTGTTCCACATGAATGCATTCAATTTTTGGCAGTATTTTTAGGTGTTAGAAAATGATATTTCCTCACTGATGACTGTTTTTCTTGGCAGTGCAGTGACCCTCAAGACTTCTTAGTTATCCTGCGTGTTTTTATTAACCATGATAGCCCAAAGAGAGCAGAATTCCTGGAGGACGCTTGAACCTTGATAGTGCAGAATGGATGGGTATCTGTAATACTGTGAGGAGCAGCAGAAGATGCCTTTAGAAGGGACAGTGAGCTGTGTGGTCGCGGTGTTTGCGACTGAGCTGCAAACAGTATCCTCAGCTCCCCTGCCAGGCAGTGCTGTTCTGCGCATCTGGCAGAAATGGTGTGTGCAGCGATGCTGCGGCATGGAGGCAAGCTGATCTTCTCATCGATCCTGAGAAGCTGTTTGGTCGGGGAAAAAAAATTTCATTTTTTCCCCCTCATTTAACAAATATTTTATTGAGGTTGCAAAACAAGCACAAGACAGCCTTCAAACACCAGCTTTTGAAATCGTGTTGCACAGGATTTCTCAGACAGATACAGGAGGCATTCATTGATCGTTAGATTTTTTTTTTTGTCGGTAGTAGAAGGGTAGTGGAGGTTTTCCCTTTGGCCTTTTACAAGATAACTGTTTTTTTTCTCCACTTCAATTGCTTCATTCTTCTTTAATAAAGACAGCAGTTTCTTAACAAAAACAATAAAACAGTTAGCCAGAGAAGCTTGTGCTGTCTTTAAAAAAGAAAAAAAAAAAAGGAAAAATTAAGAAATAAAATATAGTTCATTGTGTGGTATAGTAACCGTTGAAGAAATTCATAATAGAATAGGAATATGAATTTAAGTCTTTACATAAAGAAGGACAAATACTGTCAGTATTTCATTTTCATAACATAACTGTTTAGGCAGAAATATTATTCAGCTTTTTATGGAAGTCTCCAGAATATAAACCTCTGTGCTTTCTCTGATTCGTAGGTAGTAGTTGTTAGGATTGAAATGGCTTGAAATATATGCACCAGAAAGCTTAATTCGTGACCTAAGCATTAATTGCCTGAACTGAGAAGTGTTGTAATGCAGGTATCTTGCTTTTCTGTAATTTGATTGCTTTGATGTGATGTATTAATATTTTCTCAGATCTCTAGCCTTCAACTGTCTTTCTGGGCTGTGGATTGATTGTAAACATGGTGCTTACGCTGCTATTTTTATCATGTCTCCATGTTAAAATGAACTGGTTATGTAGAAGCTGTCAGCAGTCACCTTGTTGGCCTAAAAATGATTTAAGCGAATACAGTCTTAGTATTGTCAAAGTTTTCAAAAAAGAAAGACTCACAGAATTTAAATCCTGATGTTGAAACATTTCCTTTAGTGAAGTCTGAAGTATTTTTATCCTATCACAAATCACTAGACTAAAATTTTCTTTTGCATTTTTAAGAGAACCTCAGGTCTTCCAAGCAGCACTGATTCCAAATTGCTTTTCACAGTCTGGGGCTTAGCTTTCAAGACTGGCAGTCGCCTTTCCATAAATCAAGGGACTTGTTCCGCAGTCTTGGCATCTGCATCCTTGCAGCATGGTTCAAGCATCCATGTGAATGAAATGGATGGGGGGCAGAGGAACTGTGCTCCCAGGGGCTGCTCAGGAGCTCCGGAGTGCAGTTGCAGCAGGATGGGTATCTCTGTCTCTTATCTGGCCAAACGGAGGACTGCAGTGATTTCTGTGCAGCTATTAGAAAGTTCCATCCCTTTTTTACTGACATACCTGTATACTCATAATTTTTAAGGGACAAGCAGTCACATCTCAAAAGTGACAACTACTGTCTCATCCTGCATTAACAGAATTCAGTGATCAGCATCACCACTGGCCTTAGTAAGGAGCTTGGTTGAGCAGTGCTGTGCTGTCTTTCTCATGCAGTGGCTAAATGAAGAGCAACACGTTTTATTACTGGTGATGAGGTAATAAAAGGTAGAAATCACCTTTCAGTCTGTCTGCAGGGCAGCGGTGGTGAGGGGAGACTCTCTGTTTTACTCCAGACTGGCTGCAGAGTCGTCGCAGGGGAGGTGGCCTTAGGGCTCTTAACCTCTTTCCCTGCTTCTCCCTTGATTAGAGCTTCATTTGAAGGAAAACAAAAACATTTAAACTCTACCTGAGGTGATATCTAACAGGAGGAGTGTATCAGGTGCCAGTGTGTCGGGCTGCAATGAAACTCATCTGACTTTACTGTGTTGAATAATATCAACATAAGAAGTGGTACGTGAAGGGTCCAAGAAAACCAAGAGTACAGCCTAAAAATAGATTAGGAAGAACTACTGAAACTAAATCAGATCGACACATTGTTTTGAAAAGAAACGAATGCGTGAGCCTGTAATGATTCCCACTGTGTCCTTCTTTTGATTGAAGCTCTTCAACAAGTAGAGGACAGGACTTCTCAATTGCTGTAGCGGATGGACGCTTTTCTCTTTGTTTGCACCTACCAGGCACTAACCTAGTGCAGCTAATACACAAATGCAGAAAATGTACATAAAGGACTAATTTAAAAAAATGTTAAAAATTGAGATCAACTTGAGGTGAAGGGGGAAGAATCATAGAATCATAGAATGGTAGGGGTTGGAAGGGACCTCTAGAGATCATCTAGTCCAACCCCCCTGCTAAAGCAGGTTAGCCTAGAGCAGGTGGCACAGGAATGCATCCAGGCGGGTTTTGAATATCTCCAGAGAAGGAGACTCCGCAACCTCTCGGGGCAGCCTGTTCCAGGGCTCTGTTACCCTCACAGTAAAGAAGTTCCTCCTCATGTTCAGGTGGAACTTCCTGTGTTCCAGTTTGTGCCCATTGCCCCTTGTCCTGTCGCTGGGCACCACTGAGAAGAGTCTGACCCCGTCCTCTTGACGTCCACCCTTTAGATATTTGTGAGCATTGATCAGATCTCCTCTCAGCCTTCTCTT
>VZSC01008300.1:126600-143155 GCA_013398225.1 Steatornis caripensis
ACAGGACAAGGGGCAATGGGCACAAACTGGAACACAGGAAGTTCCACCTGAACATGAGGAGGAACTTCTTTACTGTGAGGGTAACAGAGCCCTGGAACAGGCTGCCCCGAGAGGTTGCGGAGTCTCCTTCTCTGGAGATATTCAAAACCCGCCTGGATGCATTCCTGTGCAACCTGCTCTAGGCTAACCTGCTTTAGCAGGGGGGTTGGACTAGATGATCTCTAGAGGTCCCTTCCAACCCCTACCATTCTATGATTCTGTGAAATGTAGGTCGTGTTTAAACTCCTCAGAAAGTATATTTAGCAGCTGGCGTTTGTGTCCTGGGTGTAGCCCAGTTTTAAAGGAGGTAAAAAGCATGCTGTGTTAACGAAGCTGCTGCTGTTCGTTTGCGGTATCTGGCACTGTGCTGGTTAAGCGGGACGTAATTTGTCTCTGCAGGCTCACAGTTTGTCTTGGAGGTGGAGCGCCATGTGATGCATTCCCAAAAATATATGAGCTGGAACACATAGTGAGTAACCTAGGAAAGTATTTTGAAAGTGAATTTGGACCTTTTGCCTGTTTTGCTGGAAGGTTACCTTGTCAGCCAGCATTTCAGGATAGAAAGCAGAGTAGCCTATGCAGGTGGTTAGGAAGCAGACTGTTGTCAAGATGCATACAAAGGATTGAGGAGCAACACAACAGGAATGCCCAAGGGTCTCAAAGGCCATAAATTAAACTTATTTTACTTAAGATCTATATGCCAAGACTGCAATCTACCTGACCAGACTGAGGAGTCTCATCAGGCAGCTTGTCTTCTGGTGCGTGAGAGAGATAAGCAGAGGAGGCACAGGAAGCAGGAATCCCCTTGTGTAGAAAGGAAAAAGCTGCAAAACACACACATCTGAATAAATGCCTGAGCTGCAAACCTGAGGACTGTGGGTAGTTTCCTTTAGTTCTTGTGCTGGCTGCAAATTCTGGGTTTGTTCCCGTCTTCCTTTGCACACCCTGGAGCAGCATTTCTTCTTTCCTTCACATAAGAAACAGGTAGCTGTGTTAGAAAGCAGTTCTTTGAAACCTAACCCAGATTGTCATGACTGTAAGTGTAGACAGTCCCTAGAGAGGTGGCTGCTTCAGCTGGCCTTTACTGGGCTGCCAAACAAGGGAGCATATATTTAGGTACATTTAATGCCATGTTTTGTAGTATAGCTGGATAACTGTCTTATGTAATTTTGCCTCAATGTGATTAACATAAAAGGCAGGAGTATAACAGGCTATGGAGTTAACAAATTAGAAGCTGTAGTCTAGTTGATGGATGATCAAGCGATGAATGAACAAGAATTTTCAGCCTCTGAATACAAGATTTTGTTGCCCTGAATTCCTAAACATTGTCGAGAGATTGCACCTCCGTAATAAAACAGAATATTCAAGGAGGTGCAAGAGGAGGTGCTTGCAGCTTGTAACCCTGCAGGGAGTGGTACTGCTAGAATTTTGCTGAATAGAACCTGGAGCCTCAGTACCCACAGGCGGTGTGGTTTACACTGCTGGCTCCGTGGGTGCAGGTGTGTTGTACTCATGCAGTTGACTTACTGAACTTACTTTAACACAACTTCTTTTTTGTATATTGAAATGGTGTAAATTGAGAGCACCCTTATCTTGGAGTAAGCATGCAAGCACATATTTCAGATCTTATTTATAGGTAGATGGCTCCTTTCTGAGGCTCACCTGCTTTGGTTTTTTGCAGTCTTCTGTGTCCTATCCTGACTAGTCTCTGTGCTGATGATTCACCAAATGTCTTTCCTTGATTCTGTCTTACTGGTTTTCAAAGAGCATAGAGTCTACTCCAGCCTTTATGAAGCCTTTGGAAAGGGATGGAAGGTTTAAATTGGGGTATTTGAGTGTATTTATAGTCATATATAAATGGAGGGAAGAAGAATACTTGCAAAGCAGGTGGTACTGGGACACTTACAGAAAAATGTATGATTTATACACAGATCGTTCCAGGCAAGCCTGTTGCTTTGCCTGTAGCCTGTCTTCTACCCAGCTCTTCTGTGTGCTATGAATATTGATGCTGCTTTGTTGTATTTTAAACTTGCTTTCAGCTTATGACCTGTTGGTTTCTTAAAATAACAAGAGGAGTGGAGGGAGAGAATTGGTTGTTTTCTGGGCGGCCATGTCTGCAGATCTTTTACAAGGAGTCTGTAAGGTGGTTGGAGCAGAGGATAGCCCAGGTCACCAATACCCCACCCTTCCCTTTGCCTTTGGGGATGTGCTTTACCACATCTCTCTGCTGCAAAGCATTCTCTTTTGATAAATTTTTGTTGCCTTTTTTTGACAAATGTGCCCCTTTTTGCCATGTTTCAAACCAAAAGCTATGTTGCTGTTAACATAGCAGAGTGCTCAGGCACAGTTGTGAATAATCCTGTAGAGTGAGCCAGATTGCATGCTGTAGTAACAAATTACCCAGATTTGGTTCAGGGTAATCACATTCAGATTGCTAAGACCTTGGAAAGAGTCAAGTGCATCGATCTGCTTCCAGAATATCCTCAGAATGGTTTCAGATGAAGTCCTGAGGCTGTGACAGGTGTTTTCCAGAGAGTTCACGAGTGAGTGGATTGGGAAGAGCTAGTTCAGCAATCTAAAAGAAGCTGCTTGCAAGCAGTGATGGGGACCTCATGTACCTCTTCCTTCAAAAAGCTTTGAGTTTCTAGGAAAGCAGAAAACAAGTCATATTTGCTGGATGAACAGATTAGAATCAAAAGGTTTAGAAAAGAAACCCACCATGTGGCCGTTTGTGGCTGTGCAGGTTTACTCTTTCTGTCTGGTTTTGCTCTCAGTTCAGCAATTTTCAGTGGCTTCCTGGCTCACCTCAGTATTCGGTCCCCTCTGACCCCTTCGGAGGTCCTGTCCTCCCTCCTGCAGCCTGGGTGAGAGTCTACTCCTAGCTGAAGAGTCGACCAGGCTGACTGCTGCAGACTCACTGCAGACCATGTCTCTTACTCTTCCTGTGTGCTCCCTTACAGAAGTTTTCCCAGCTACGTGAGCCCAATTGGTGTTAAGGAAGGTGGTGTCTCCTCTCTCAAGGAAGTTTCACCTACTTCTGAGCCCAGCATCCAAAACAGTAGCCTTTCGTCTTGCTGCCCAGCTTGCTTTAACAAAGGAGCAACACGCAGTGCAGGTATAACACAGCACTTGTTGCCTTAGCCCCTAGAGACCAGCCTTCCCCTGAAACAGTATTTGGAGCAATAGTGGACCAGGAAGATAAGCATCAGATTAATTTCAGAGTGATGTCATTTATTGCATGCACTGTAGTTGCATCTAAAGACCAGCTATGAAATCAAGGTTGATGAGATAAAAGCATTTGATAATCCCTGCTTTGAACATCCACTTAGGTTTTTATTATTCTCATATAACAAATGATTAACAAAGTAGTGCATGGTATTTACAAAATGTGTCTGTCTCCCTCTCTCTAGATTTTACACACTTCATGGACTGAAATTATTCTGTCTAGAAACACAGGTAGAGCCTCTAGAATAAAAATTAAATCCCTGGTGAACTGCCATATTTTTCCTCCATCCTCATTGTTGTATTTATACTAGAAGATTTCTTCCCTGGCACTGTGGCAGCAGTGATTTCCCATAGACATATGGCAACCTCACATACTGTTTATTACATTCTTTTTCTTTCCTTTGACTGCATCACCTGATGGACAGTGATTGTTTGGGCTGCACAATTAAGTGTTACACAGCACATGTTCAACTGGACTGTTTTTTCACTCTGCTGATCCAGTCATTTCGAGTTAATTTCCAGGCAGACTATGGCTGAAGTACAGTTAATGCATGGAAGTGGATCCAGACTTTCTGAGTAGAAAGGCCTGAGCTTTCAGGGACAGCTTTCACTGGGCAAGACAATGTGCAGGGTAAGGAGTAAGGTAACAAGTATAGCTGTTTGCCTTCTACAGTTACAGGTGCTTTATGTTGCACTGAGAACCAGCTTCTTTCAGACTGTCAGGTCTCAGTTTGAGCATATACAAGTCTAAATAAAGATCTTAAAGCTTTCTTTAGCTAGCATCTCTTGTAATACTGTTTCTAACAATATGCCTTTGTTTCAGAATCACCCATTTGCTGCTCTGAGGATTGATTGGCTCCACTTACAGCACCATGGACGAACTGCAGGATGTTCAGTTGACAGAGATCAAGCCGCTCCTGAATGATAAGGTAATGCTAGCTGCTCCTTTGCTCTCACAGGTGGCTGACTTTGAGGAGCCCTGATTGCCAGAATCTGTTTACGGCTTGAAGTATCTTAAGTACTGAACACCAGTAAATGCTTCCCTGCTCTGGTAATCCACCACCACATACTTTTCCAGAGTCTTAGGGAAAGACAGACCACCACAGTGCAGGAGAGTTTGGAGTCCCAGTCAAACAGTATGTCATGCCTGTACTGAAGATTTACAAAGGCAGAGCAGAAATTGGAAAGGTGATACCATTCCTGACCTGGCGGAGCTGCAGAGCCTCTAATAAGTTCATGCTTGTTAGAGAAACCTTGGATTATATCCCGTTTTCTTTTTTTTTCCTCTTTCATTTAAAATCTTTTGTCTTAAATTATCCTTTTGTGTTCTGACCCCCAAAACAACCCTGTCTCCCTGGATTTAGTGATGGGGAGCCATTTCCTTTTGATATCTGCAGAGCCTAGCTAGAGCAGTCCAGATTCAGGCAATACTGAAACTTTGGAAGATCACTGTATTGCAGCAGCTATTTAAGACTTTCACTTGTCTTCTGTGGGCTGGAGGGAGAGCCATCTGGGCTTTAGGAAAGCCCTAGCCTCACTGGATTCTGCCACGAACTGTTGCTCTGAGTGCCTAAGTCGTTATGGGCCATCCCAACAAGATCTACAATCTTGCGTCTGCAAATTCTGATTATCAGCAATGCGATTTGGTCACTTTCCCATACCTAAGAGCCAAGTTCAATGGTATGTGAAGCAGTTCCCGATGCTTTGCTGTTTAATGGCTGACATCAAGAACTAGCTTGTGCTGCCAAAGGGATATGGTACTTTGTCTGCTCAGTGTGTACTTGTGGAAGACTGCGCAGTCTGGTGCAGACTTCTGCCCCAAATGGGTGAAATCTCTGAAATTCTGCTGTGTTTTAGTCTGTGCTGCTTAGTTTTTGCTCACTTCCACAGTAATCTAAAAATTCAACTAAAACCTGCAGTCCAGGTGCCTGTTCTTACAGTCTAATGCTGACTGCTAGGCTTCCACCATAGCTTAAATGTATCTTTTAAAAATGTTTCCAGGGAGAGTGAGCTTTGGAAGAACAAAATCAGTGTAGACCAGCAGATAAAAATACAGAAAGGCCTTGAAAACAGTTTGACTTCTAAAAGAGATGTAAACATTTATGGAAGACAAGCTTGCTAAATGCACTGCCTCAGCTCTTGCTCATGATTCTCATAGGATTGTCCATGTTTGAGTTCAAGAGGGTAGATTTCCCTTGCTTCAGTGAGCTGACCTAAGTAGGAGGTATTGAAGCATGCCAAAACAAAGTGTTCTTCGCTTTCTAAGCTTTCAGTCTCTCTGTCAAGTATTGCCTCATCAGTCCCATCAGGTTCCTGCTGTGGTGTCATCTGCACAGCGGCTTCTCTTCACTAATCACAGAATGGTAGGGGTTGGAAGGGACCTCCAGAATACAGAAGAAACATTTGGGGTGTTCGGTTGGGCATAAATGGTTCTAGTTGTAATTTTAGCACTAAGGTGCTATGCCTAAAACACGTAAGCTAGAATGCTGTCTCAAATAATTTGCTCCTTTTGCAGCATTTGACAAGCGCTCAGTAGTGTAACCTACTCTGTGGTCAGAGCCGCAGTCTTATGAAGCACTTGGGCATGTGGACAAATTACTGCAGACCTTTGAACTTCAGTACTGTCAAGTGTATGCCGTACTTCCTGTGCTTGCCTGTATGCATGGTGTCACCCTCTGGGGAAAGTCAGTTGTGAGCTGCTGAGCCCAGTTCCTATGTGCTCTGATTTCAGTAGCTTACAGGTCACTGCGATTGCTGTGGAATGATACCACGCACACAGCAGTTACTGCAGAGTACCTGACTGCATAGCTTGTTTTCTTGCACTCATTACGTGAGATCCTAGTGGTTGTCCTTTCAAGAGTTTTGCATTCAAGTCGATAATGAGTACCAGGACCAGACAAAACAACCTCATAGCCAGCCTGACTCTGGTCAGGGTCCTTCCTGTGTGGATCTGGCCCTGCTTGAATGCTCTCAGCTCTGTCCACAGGTACTCTCCTTAGTTGACAGCCTTGGGCCAGCCCCAAGCAAACCTGCTTTTTAGTAACACACAGAACTTCCATGAAGTTTTCTTGCACACATCTCACATTTTGCTGCTGTACTGACTGCAGTCAGGCTAGACTATGCTGAAGCAGAGGTCTCTGAGGGGAACTTTTGTGATGATGTTGGGGGTGTTCTGGGGTACTGCGCTAAACTTTTTTTCTTTCTGGTTTTTGTTAACAGAATGCAGCTCGCAACTTCCAGGACTTCGACTGTCAGGTAAGAACATGTGCAGGAGACAAGGATCTGTGGGCAGACTCCCCGTGGCCTATCAGTAATGCTGAGAGAGATGGAAAAAGCTCTGTGTCTTGATTTTAGCTACTGTTAAGTTTTAATCAATAAGAACTTGAATATGTTCAGTTGGCAGAAATTGCCCGTCACCCTTTCATGCAGAGCACGTTGTTCTGAGCTCTGAGGTGCAGACCCAGGCTTGCTCTGCCCAGGATCCACAACATCTCACAGGATGGCTGGTCTCCTGAAAAGCAGTTTCTTTGAGACACGCAATATGCTAAAGAGCTGCAGTTCTGTCACATCCCATCTGGTTCACTGGCTACAAAAGGAGGAGCCTGCATTTATTTGCGTTGAGAGGAGATGAAAGTCACCAAGCTGCCCCAGATACAGCACCACTGCTTTGCTGGGCCTGGTTAATGACAAAGCCATAGTCATTTTCTGCGAGGTTATTCACCTGACAGAGTAGTGCCTGAACTGATGAGCCTGATCACTCTGGTTGCTATAGGAATAATCCTTTTAGAGGAGCAGTTGCAAGACAAGCATCCAAGACAGAGGACACATTCGTTGTTAGGCAGAGCACAGCACTGAGATTATGTGGTGCGTTTTGTTGTGCGTTTTGAGGAGCACAGGCTCGTTTACTGTGCTGGATTACCTTGCTGACTTTCTACTCAGCATGCTGATATGCAGCCAGTGGCTTTTCTTTCTCTTCAGCTGCAGGAGGCTGCTGTGTCTGGTATTCTGCTTAGCACAGGACAGGCTCTTGCTGCTGTATTACACAAGTGGTGTGGCTAGGGGGTAGAGCTGTCAACATCACGATACAGCTTTTAATAAAAGTCTGTTGATGTAGATAATTCCAGAAAATCTTCTGCAAGCCTGTGCAGAACAGGAGTATAGTAAATACAATCCTAAGATGATAGTTTGTATTTTTTCCACCTCTTGATAACAGACACTGAAAGTATACCCCAACTGGGCAGGCATGTGTCACTGTACTGCATTAGCTTGATTCATTGTGAGTTTGTGTTATCTTAAAGGTTATAAGTATAAAATTTACTAATCTTAACATGTAACTTTAGTGTCTAGTCTTAAAAGTGGCAACAGTGTTAGGCAATGATCTTTAAGTTTTAATAAAGGTAGATAATGTGTTTAAAACACTTCCCTGTACTGTCTTGTCTCCATATGTCTTTTTGTATCTTCATCTCTGCCAGACGTACAGTGTGCTCCCATGTTGGATGGGGAACGGGTGCATGTTGAGTAAGAGCGTTAGGGAGTACAGGCACTGCCTGTTAGGGCCTGGCTGCCATGACTGGGAAAGAATGTAAATGCAGTGCCCTCACGCACATCTGAGCGCATTAGCCTTCACAGCACGTTCTCTAATGACCCCACAAAGCTCTGGGTTTGCTTGTGCCCTGCCTGTCCATGAGCAGGTAGGGTCTTTGGAGCCGGAACGCAGTGGGAAGGGAGAAAGGAGTCCCTGTAACAGAGCTGTGTGTTGCTGCTGCCTTTTCACTGTACGCTTTACTGCTACAAGCAAAGCCTCTTTGCGTCCTTCTTTAAAGAACACCCCAAATCTGAAGCTGTGTGAGCCCCAAAGAAACACGGTGCTGCAACCACCAACTTGTGCACTTGGCGTGTCCTGGTGCACTTGTGGTCTCCACTCCCTGTCCTCCTCAGGACTGGGCTGCGGGAAGAGCTGCCGAGAGGCCCCTCAGCCAGGGAGAGGGGCTCTTGGGAGTGCTGGGCTGGGGAAGGATGTGCTCTGTGCTTTGATTTAGATCAGCAGTAAGCTGGTGACCATGGCAACAGTTAGTCAGGAGACAAGATGTTCCTTCCAGGAGCCCTCTTGGTAATTTATTTAGAATATTTTTTTTAGCAAGAAGTTAACACTGTCTCTTGTGACTAAATGTTGTCCCAGCCTCACCTTCCTCCAGTGTCTCTCCCTACAAGGCGTGGTTTCAGGGCACACCTGGTGTGGCTCCCCATCCTTCCTGGAAAGTACTTCCAGGGGCTGAATTAAGTCTGTCTGAAATCTGACAGAGAGGATAGATGGTGCATTGGGTCCTTGGATTTTCTGCCTCAGTTGCTAATACCAGGAACTTAAACTTGGAGGTGGAGCTCTTCTGTTGTCCTGTGAAAAAATACTGCTGCTTTCTAATCTGGTGAAGCACATCTGGCTGCCACATTCAGGCCTCTGTGAAGTTGGTGTCTTTACTTGCCAATGTTTGAGAAGGGAGAATTCAAAGTGAAGAAGTTTGCTAGGGCTTTCAGAGGAAGGGAGATTCTGTTGTGTAAAGATAGGCTTGAAAGCACTTAGGCTGAGGGAGGGTTTTAGTTTGTCCAGAACCTCACAGGGAGGAATAGTCTTGGGGAGGATCTTAATTTTACAAGAATGGGCACAAACTGGTCAAAAATTCATGAAGGTTGATAACTGGAAGATGGTTTCCAGTTACAGTGCAGTGAAGTGTTCGATCAGCTTCTGATAGCAGTAACATCTGCAAGGGACCTGGCAGGTTTTAAGACAAATTTTAGGAGGTTTGTGGGATGGATTGTATTATGTTATACAGTGTAGTTTTTACATTATGAGAGCCTGGCACCAGTGATGCAAGACCTGCATTTTAGATCTTTTTATTTTTCTAATTGTCAAAAAAAAGCTGTTTTAAATTGAGATAAAGCTGTGGCTTTGCATGGGGCTTGCAAGGCTGCAGCCAGCAGGGCAAGGGAAGGGGATGCTCTCTGTTAGCACTGCTGGCAGCCCTGTTGACAGTGCACATCCAGTTTGAGCTCCCCAGTACAAGACATTGACATACTGGAGTGAGTCTTGTATTATTTGAACCCGTAGTATTCTGTATCCTCAGCCATGAGGTGATTTGCTGTAAGTCCATCCCAGCTCCTTCTAGGACTGACCTGAAAGAACTCCTGCAGAGTTCTGCCTTGGATACGGCCGGAGCAGTAACACAGCCAGCCTTAGCTGGCTAAGTTAGTTCATCCTAGTTCATCCTGCCGTGCCTCTAAACCTCATTCTGTCTGGAAGCTGGAGTTTCAGAATATTTTCTGCAGTTGACCCTTGCTTATGACTGGGAGAAGTGTTTAGTTTAATCCCAGCTCATGAGCATGTCGTTAGTGCTGTCACTGATTGAGTTGTGTAGTGCCAGGCACACAGGTTAGTCACGCTGTTTTCTGTAAAGCTTTGGCAGGTGTTACTTTTCAAGGTAACACGCATATTTAAGGTTTTTAATATCTTTCCTTCCTTTAGGGAAAGTGAGTGATGCTGTTGTGAATTTCTGTTCGTTTCCTCATTGGTTTTAATATTGAATAACTTTCCAATATCAGATCTGGGCAAAGTGAGCAGAGCAAGCATCCTCTGCTTCTGAAATTTCTTGCTCTGGGTTAATGTGGTATGAAGAAGCTTTTAGCTTTTCTGATATAGCTAACTTTCAGATACAGGTGCCCTGGTTTTCTTAAACCCTTCATCTACAAGCAACCGCAATTAACCCTGACAAATAACAGATTGCTTGGGCATCAGTTGAAACAACCCCCACATAATCTGATAACCGTTTGCAATGCAGATAAAAAGGAGAGCTAACATGGTGGCTTAGGGGTCTTTATCAATATGAATCTATGTTATTCTCAGAAATAAAATGTATTAACCTAAATCTGAGACCTACATTTTACTTGAAAGCTCTGTGAACCCAAATGAAATCTAGGCTTGGCTTCTTCTAATGTTTGCAGGCAGATGGTGGATTAAATGGACTGGCTGGTGATGGACAGATGGTGTGGTGACCTACACAGTTAAAAGAGCTGTGCTTGTGCTTTTATTATTATCTGCAGACCCTCTTCAGCTGCTTTGAGAAGTAGGTGTTCTGTGTTAAGTCTAAATCTCTCCCCTTTTTCCAGGTGATTTGCTTTAAATACCAGTGAAGGAAAATGCTGATAAATTTGTGAAACTATCCAAATAAATCTGTATTTTCTTTCAGTCTGACATAAGATAGCATTTGATTTGATCCATAGCTAGTACTTCCCCTCTGCTGCCTCCCATCCATGAGAAGTGAGAGAAGTGTTTTGCTCTCCATCACACACCATGCAGAGGGGTCTGGAGATGGGGTCTGGTGTTTGGCATGGTATTGGGAGAAAGCTCACAAGGTATGGAAGAGGTGGAAATAAGCAAGTCCAGGATACATAGAGTTCAGCTGAAACTGAAAAGACATGCATAAACCCATTGAGGGAAGAAATTAAATTTTCCCTGTACAACAACTTGCTGTGCATTGCTGGGATTAATTGGAAATACAGAGTTACTCAGTACTGCCTGTGCCCAGAGTAAAACACAGCAAAATGTTTGAAAAGTTAACGACAGACCTCAATGAGGAAGTTTCTGCCACTTTTTTCTACTGAAAGTGTAATTTTCAATAAGTCTGTGTTTTTACTGATTCAATTTTGGAGAAGTTCTTCCACCAGTATGTATGTTTGAAGCTTTTTAAACTGCATTTTTAAAAGTTTGCTTATCCTTGCCCAACCTCTTTTGCTTTATTTTTCCTTGCTGTGCAGTAGGAGATAGTATTCTGCTATTGAGAGGTTATTGAAATACCCCATCATGTGCGTTTGCTGATGTCATAGATGTTGAATCAAGACTGCTGATTTTTTAATGAAATCATTAACGCCAGCTTGTGATTGCTACACAGTAGCATTGAATACAAGATGGTTTAAAGCATCTTCTGTTTACTGTAATGAAATAACATGAAATGTTGGCACTTTGAGGGAGAGTTTGATTTCTCTATGAATAACAGGGGAGCTGTTCTCGCCAGCATTGAAACATTTTGTCTAGGATATTGAGGACCGTTGTTCTTCGGATTTGTACAATAAATTATTTTGTTCTCTTGTTCAACATGCTAGAGTGAAATTAATCACAACACAGAAGATGTTTTCATCTAGAAAGCAAGTCGTTTTAATGCCTACTAAATTAGGAGCTGCCTCAAATCTTATTAAAACTAGAGTCACCACTAAAGTACAGGTTTTGACTTCTGCTGACATCACAGCAACCAATACTGTAAAGCTAAAAATTATTAAAATGTAATTTTATTTTGGAAATTTTTAATTCTTATTTCTTGGGAAACACTTCCTCTGATTGCTCCCATCACTGGCTTTCCGTCTAAAAACTGTTTTCTGTAAAACTGCAGTGTTGAGTTCTGGAAAGCTTTTGCTAGCTGGACTTAAACTGAGATATTATTTTAATTTTTGAACGTATGCGCACAATCCTTCCATAGGCTTTACTTAAATGTTAGGTTTTGCTTTCTGTATGCTTGTGACAACAGTGTGCTGAAGAGACTGATTATGCAGATGTGGTATTTGAAGTTCCTGTGCTTTTTTTGTTCTTCTCAGTGAGTTCTCACAGCAAAGCAAATGTGTGCGCTTTAAGTTGAGAAAAGGATTTGCCTCCTTCCTGCCTTCAGAAAAATGAATGGTGCCTTTCCACTAACAGTGACTGATCTGTTTCCATCTGTTATGCAACACCCATTAATGGTATTTCAGAGCAGCTACGGAATAATTGCAATACTAGTTATAACTCAATGCAGTTAGACTCAGTTCTACTTTCCAAAGACATTGAAGGTTTGGAGACAGAACGTTGCCCTGCTTTCTCCTCTTCAGGAGACTTTAAGATGTTTGTGATATTCAGCAAAATANAGACTCAGTTCTGCTTTCCAAAGACATTGAAGGTTTGGAGACAGAACGTTGCCCTGCTTTCTCCTCTTCAGGAGACTTTAAGATGTTTGTGATATTCAGCAAAATAATGAAATGCAGTTTGGCACATCATGTCAGCAGGTGGACTGTCCTTGGCTGGAAAGAGTGCCCCTGGCCTGTCTTCCAGGATGTCTTTAGGGGTGAAGATGATCTGGAGTCTAGCACTCACACAAAATATTTGTAGACTTGCCTGTGTATTAGTGCATTCAGATCTTCCTTGTGTAGGATTCAGGTTTACAAAGTCTGTGCCTGCAGGTTGTGGCACCTTGAGCCCACTACGCAGGAGATGGAAGAGCACTAGAGGCATCAACCTGTTCTATTTGCAGCCCATGGGGAAGGCTACAACCTGATCCTCTACTGACTCAAAATAGTAGTGCAAAGTGCTGGAAAGAAACCACCCACTGCCAGGCTTGTGCAGATGAGAGCTGATGTGCAAGTGGCTTGATTCACCTTGAACTGTTGCAGATCTAGGCAGGTCCAGTTTCCTGCATTAGCTGAGGAAGGGGGGATTTACCCTCAGAGCAGGAGTATGAAGCACCACATATTCCTAAGTCTGTGCTGGGTGCCTTGCTCATGACATTAGATACTTGACTGGAGTGCAGGAA
This sequence comes from Steatornis caripensis, assembly GCA_013398225.1. Lineage (NCBI taxonomy): Eukaryota > Metazoa > Chordata > Aves > Caprimulgiformes > Steatornithidae > Steatornis > Steatornis caripensis. The sequence continues at coordinate 139,467 of VZSC01008300.1, forward strand.
AGTTGTGGCTTTAACTGCTTCTTGTAACACATGGGCAGGGCAGGAGATGGAGAAGTACATCTTGCTCCATCTCTGACACGAAGGCGGTGTTATTAATTGCTTATCAGTCTTAATATTGTGTGGTTGCAGGAGTTTGTGATCTCCAGTTTGAGAGTACAATCCCAGCCTACCAGCTGTACTCCTGTTGTAGGTCCCTTGACTTCAGTTTGTTTGGCTGCAGAGTCAGTATCTGTTCTCTAGCAGAGTCTGTGTTCTGGAGGTGACTTGCCAGTTCTGCCTGGCTAACGCAGAGCATTAGAAAGGGTTATGGATACCACTGGGTCTGTTCTTCAGTAGCCTGTGCCTTTGGAACATGAACACACAAAGGCTTGTTTAAATTTGCAACAATAGGTTGGGGATAGCCCAGCAGGCCTTTTTCTCCTGATGCTTTTGTGTTTGTGTAACCAGATTGCACACCTGGTCTTCTGCTGCTCTTAATTCTCACCCAGCATTTCTCTAATTTAAGACTTAATCCAATTACACCAAGTACTAGAAACCACTGCCTGCTTGCATAGATCATATTGTTTTCTATTAATAATTTTCTCCTCTTTATGGAAATGAATAATTTAGTACAAGATGTTGCTTTAAATCTGATTTAGGCTTGCATCCCACGCAGCCATCTACTTCAGCTGTACTATTTCTAAAGTAATTTGCACAGAGAAGATGTGGTAAGCACTTACCTACCAACTGCATTAAGGTCTATGGTACTGTAATGGTAAGAGTTACCAGATGGCAATGCTTTACAGTCTTACAATATTTTTTTCTTAGCTTATGGGCATAGTATTGTCGGTTTAGTAATGTGTACAAATTTGAGGGCAGCGGTTGCAAAGAGCAAGATAATGGAATCTCTACTTTAATCTCTCTGTGATTAATAGCTGTGATAGGTTGCCCAAGGAGCATGCTGCAGTTGTTTTCCACCTTTGCCAAGGCAAAGGTGACATAAAGTAAATAGCTGTAGCTATTATCACCAAAAAAGGGGAAAACCTGAATAATCTGCGTCTCCTCCATCTCACAGCAAAGCAGTAGTGGCAATTGTCTTTGCCTTAAGTGAACCAGGACCTGAGTGCCCTTAAGCTGAATGGGTTTTTTGAGATGTTTCTAGCCCTCTACTAGTACAGACATTCGACAAACTTGAGCAGAATGTGAGCAACAGACGCCTTGCTGCTCTGTGTCCTGCCAGATTTGAATTTTAAAAAAAAATTTAAAAAAAAAGGGATTTCACAGATGTATTCTGTATTGTCGGTCTCCAAATTAAATCAGTTCTCAGTTTTTTCCAGGGAATTAATTTTGAACTTAGAGCAGCTTCACATTGGGAATAAAACTCGTCTGGTAATGCCAAAAAAGAAGCTTAATAAATTAGTTGTGGAAAGTACTGGTAATATGAATTCTTATCATTAACCATTCCCACTGTGAAACAAATGGTTTACTTCAGACTTTAATAACTTTTAAAACTTAAGCTCTGGATCACACCCTGACCTAGAGCTGAGGGAACGTGGCTGAAATTTGGATACTGCAGTCCGGCACCCACGTACCTCTGCTGCCTGGGAATCTCTGGAGCTCAAGGCATTAGCACCTCTGGAGCTGCTGTTGTATGCCTCATTCCCTCACTCAGAAATATTTTTTTCTTAAGATGGGAAGTTTTCTGTGGCACTTGTCAGTGGCACTGTCATTGCTTTGCTTTCTGGCCAAAGACAGAGGCTGACAGTCAGAGATGGTTCCCCCGTTTGAACCTTTTGCCACCTGGGCACGCACCTGCTTCTTCCCATAATCAGTCTCACAGTAAACGTAGACTTTGGCAGTCATACTTGAGTCTGTGTTTTCCTCCTCAGTTTAAGAATCATTCAAAGATGTGAAGGCCAAATAGGATAATGTCGCAGTCTAGACTGACCTTCTGCAAATCTCCAGCAAGGAATAACTCCCAGCAGTTCCTGCTTGTGTTTAATCTCAAATATTTTAAAGCTGCTGTTGGATTGTATCTTATCACCTTCTGGTGTCTGAGTCCTTATGGTTAATGCACATCTCATTTTCTAAAGTGTAGGGCTCTGAGTAAAAGCAGTGATTCTCAGGAGCTGGGACCATAAGGCATATAGCAGAAATCACAGGGTTTCAGAGATGGTCAGTAGCATTCGTGGCCTTTCTCTGGCTACTATCTGCTGTTCTGCCCAACCCCCAGCTGAGAGTGCATGTAAGGCAAGTCAGTGCCTCTGCCATTATGTGTGCATGCGCAATACTTACCTTCCATACGAATGAGAGATCCTGTGGGTGCAGGGTCAGTTGCTTTGGTTTCCTGATACAGTGGGACAGCGAACCCAGCCCTGCACTCCCACTTACGTGTTTCCATGCGACCATCTGCTCACTGGACGTGGTGCAGGACAGAGGGATGAGAGGAGCACTCTGTTTGACAGCACTTCATCATCAAGACAGCCAATCTGTAACAAGAAGTTGCGCCCAAAATCTCAGTTTTGTTTTGTGTCTGCCAGTGGTTATTGTATTCTTGTCTGAGATCACAGAAGAGAGTTGAGGTCCCTCTTGGTGGACACTGACAGTGGAACACTAATACCTGGACACAGCATAGAGGAAGGAGAAGGTAGATGCAGATGGTGGTAGAGGATGCAGGTGGATGTTAAAGGAAGCTTGTTGATCCGATTTAGCTCTAACTAATGTTAGTGAATAACTTAGATTCCCCTTAGATTGAAATCCCAGGCCTAAATAAGAAATTTGGATTTTGTCTTTAACTGTGTGAATGTCCAAGATGGAGGTGATCAGAGGAGCTACAAGGCTGGGAGACAGGGCACGGGTAGAAAGCTTCTGCTGCCCTGTGTCAATTAGAGAGATGTGGCTGTGGGACATGACACCGATACTCCATTTTAGCTTCAAACTTCTGTGGAGCAACAAGTTAGGGGGCCCTAGGGAGGAAAAGCCATTGTTGACAGGATTCTGAGAAGGGCAGAGAAGTGTGTTCGAAACAGTGTCTTCAAAGAGCTGTTCTGTGATGGGAACTATACTGGGCTCCAGGCCAACATCCTTGGGAAAAAGAAAAAAAAAAAAAACAAAAACACACAAACCAAAGAAAACTTCACTGGTTTTGCACTCAAAGTTCAAAACAAGAACTGCACAGAAATGAAGCAGCTTATCGAGAATAAGCTAAGCAGAGAGCAAATGCTCACCATCTATCACAGCAGACATGAGAAATGGTGCAGGGAAGCCAGCATGACTAAACAGAAGGGCATGGAGGCTATTGAAAACAAAAAAGCATTTTTCAAAAAGATGGAGAAAATGGAAAAGGTTATAAATGCTAGCAGATTAAATATATGAACAGAACAAAGCATGCAAAAGGGGATTTTGAGAGATGACTTGCAAAGGGAGAAAAAAATAATAGCCCTGTTTCAAACCTATCCAAAATGGAACCATGTGAGAGAATTTGGAGAGTGCTAAGGCTGCTCAGACTCTGAAAGGAGGGCTCAGGGAAGACCTAGCCATAGCAGAAAAAGTAAATTTATTTTTTTCTGCACTCAGGCTTGCCACAGAGCAGCTCATAGAGGTTACTGTGCTGAAACGCTCTTGTGGGGAGCCAGCAGAGACCCTACGTTAAACCACAGTGCCTATTGCAGAGGCTGTAAAAAAAAAAAAAAAAAAAAAAAAAAAAAAAA
>VZSC01008300.1:143271-169688 GCA_013398225.1 Steatornis caripensis
AAAAAAAAAAAAAAAAAAAAAAAAAAAAAAAAAAAAAAAAAAAAAGCTCAAACACATGCTTTGATGGCAAGTTGCCAGGACTGAATGTGTCAACCCAGGAGTTTTAAATGAGTTTAAGGATGAAATAGTTGAGTTGTTAAGTGAGAGGTTATGCTCCTCTGTTGAAGCTGCTGTGGTGCCAAAGGACTGCGGTGCTTCGCCTGTAACACAATTCTTAAAACATCTAGATCCCAGAGGAGTTCTGGGAATTCACTGACCTGGTGTACAGGTAAGGAGAATAGCGGATGAATTACACAGATATAGGGAAGGGTTCAACATGTTTTTTGTAAATGGAAGAAGTCCTGCTCTGCAGAGCTGTTGAAATTCTTTGAAGGAGTCAGTAACCGTATAAAGGCAATTCAGTTGATGCAGCCTACTTGGATTTCCAAAAGACAAGACCCCTTACCAAAAGGAGTCCTAAGACATAGGTCTTAAGGAACTTAGGTGGCCATGTGGTCAGAGGAGAGGTCCTTTTATGGATGAAATACTGATTAAAAAAGAAAAAACCCTCAGCAATTATTTTCACAGTTGTTTGAGATCACTACAGGAGCACCTTAAAGATCTGTATTGGGAGCTGTGCTCCTTAAATCTGTTCCTGAATTATCTGGAAAAAGTGATGGAAGATGCAATGCCAAACTTTATCTGCCTTTGGGTAAACATAGTGTGGTGCACATTGAGTAAAACCATCCTATGGTGGAATATAAAAGGGCAGGATCAGAGCTGATGATAACCCAGAGGCATAAGACCTTAACATTGCCAGAGATGAGTGAAAATGTCAACTGGGGGCTCATGGCTTTAAACAAAGCAAATCTATTCTTGCTTATCAGGAACAGAGAACAAAGCAACCTCATTGTGCTAATGTATAAATCCACAGCATGCCCACGTGTGTTTGACATACTGCCACCCCCTTGTCTCAGAAAGGACAGAGCATGACCGGGCAGATTTGGAAAAAAACTGCAGTACCAGGACTGGCCAGGTAGTCCAGAGCACATCAGCCCAGAAGGAGATATGTGAAGGGGCATCACAACAAGCTGTTAGGTCATCACTGCTGTGGGTTATGGGAATGGGATGGGTTGTTCTCCTTCCAGACCAAGGACTGAGGAATCTCGTGCAAAACCACCAGATAAAAGTGAGGAGTGACGTGGTTCTTCAGCCTGCACATTGTTAAGCTTTGACTTTTCTGGTCGCAGGGTGGAGCAGATGCCAAAGGCNATGGAAATGGGATGGGTTGTTCTCCTTCCAGACCAAGGACTGAGGAATCTCGTGCAAAACCACCAGATAAAAGTGAGGAGTGACGTGGTTCTTCAGCCTGCACATTGTTAAGCTTTGACTTTTCTGGTCGCAGGGTGGAGCAGATGCCAAAGGCATAGGTAGCAGGGAGTGACTGCCCAGTTCTGAGAAGAGAAAGTCAAAGTGAAGACCACACCTCCAGTTCAGGAAGTCACTTTTGACCTTCAGATTGTTGGAGGCTGGTAAGATTAAGAAAAACTGCTCCAAGATGCAAGTGTTTGAGAAGTATTGCTACATACTTGCTCTGTGTTATTTTTGCACAAGCACACGCTCTTAAAGTCAGACTAGGAGGCTGGCTGGACCTGTGGTCTGACCATCTGCAGCTGATCTCCATACCTCCTGATCCTCGTCCGTCGTAGCTCTTCTTATCTGTGCTCTGAGGGAACTGCTAGTTTTTGAAGCGATGGTTCCCACCTCATTTGAGGTGATCAGTAGTAGCTGCATGCATAGGACTGATGTCTCTGCTCTGGTCTTACCAGCAGCACGCTGCTGTTCGGCATGTGTGCGTCACAAGCTTTGTGCCTACAGCTGCCGCAAGCAAAGCTGCCTCTGCTGTGGTGTTCCTGTTTACGGCAGGTTGTCTGCAGCTGAGGTTTATTTTTTACCTACTGTACAAATAAGGGCAGAAGATAAAATCTCTTAAGAGAAACCTCTGATAAAGTTTCCAGCCCCTAAGTGAAAATTAAATTTTATGAAGCTTTTCAAAGCACAACTGCAGATCATCGTCTTTTGCAGTCATCTCCCTTATTTTGCAGACTGCACATTTGTTAAAATCTGGTTGTCTCCTGACCACATCTTTTTCACCTGGCTTTTCCTATCACTGCTTCCCTGTGCTATGGACCAGATCAGTGTTTGGACCATAGCTGGAGTTAGACAGCTGCAAGGTAACAATCTTTGAATCTCTGTTCAAGCTATACTGCTGTAATGTGTCAAAGCTGGCTTGAACAGAAACCGGAAACAAAGCATGCCAGTGTCTGAGAAATAAAGATGACAAGCGTCCGATACTTTCTAATGCTACGTTTCTACATGAGCAATGGGCAAATACCAGGAGAGAATATGAAGAATTGTGGGTGGGCAGCATTTATGGAGGCAGTGTGACGCAGGCAGGACATCTCGCTGGGTGGCTGAAAGGGAAGGTGTATCTACAAGAAGGATGTGAAGAAAGCATGTTTGGCAAGGGCAGAGGGTGCAGCCTATGAAGCTGCTCTTCTCTCACTGAGTGCTCTGGTGCCTGTTGTAACTGGGTTATTCTGCTCCATGTTTGGAAGAGTAATAAACTGGTAATGATGTAATGAAACAATAACCCTGTTTTTGCCAGTTCAAGGTAGGAGTTGTGTCTTATAGGTGTGGAGACAGTTGTTACTATCTTAAGGATGAACCTAAGCCCTGTATTAAGCATCTGCCTCATGCTGTCCTTCGGCTTTGATCTGTGGGAGAGCTGTTTTGGCGAAAAAGCAGGTGGCAGGAAAGTCGTGTGCTGTAATCGTGTGACATCTGAAAATGTTTTTGTCCTTTGCAATCATAGGTCAAGATAAAAGCCCTAAAGCTACAGGGCAAAGTTTCAGAGGAAATAAAGTTCACTGGAAAAATGGACATAGAAGTAACTGCAGGGAAGCTGAGGGTGAAACTCGGTCTTATCTCTCCAAGTAATCTTGAAAAGCACATCAGCAGGATGTTGCAATGTGTAGCTAAAAAAGTGAATGTAGAAACTCCTACCTCAAATGTAGTGTCTGCAACTTGTCTTTGTAGAGCTTGGAAAAAGCCTAAAAAACCTAAAACGCTTTAACCAGAGGAAGCAGAGGAGGGAAGTGGCTTCTCAGGAGGAGGATTTCGACCTTGCTGGGAACTAGCAAGAGAAAAAAGAAATAACCTTAAGCACTCCCAGTCTAAGCTTTGTCACTGTACAGTCAGAGTAAGAAGTTGACAGATTTAGCATCTTAAATTCTTTAAAGCGCTACTTGCTGAGGTTTGTTAAAGATGGGATTTCTCAGGCTGCTTCCATCTTCAGTAGACATTCTCTGTATTTGAATCACTAATGTGATTGAAGGAGTGGCAAGGTGAGTGCCCTTCAGATTGGGCTGGTGCCCGGTGAGGACATGAAAAACCTGTTCTCGTCAAACTGTCTCATTTCCCCAAATCACAGTTTACACAATCTGCAAAGTCAAAGTAAGTAGGAGAGCAAGTATTGATTTTTAGCTCAAGGAAACTCTTTTCCTTCCCGACTAGAGAGTTAAGACCCAAGCTCCACTTCAGAAAACAAAAATGCAGGATGTTGCAATATGAAGCACATTGAGGTGCTTGAACAAAAGCTCTGAAGAGAGATGGGTCCTTCTGTTTCCAGTACTTGTCTAGTATTCTACCTAGTGGAAGCACATCTGACCTTAGCAGTAACTTTGAATGTAATTCCAAAAAAGATACTATATTGCTGACTTTTTTTAATATCATCAGCTCTTTTGTTGATTTCTGTGTTTTTGTTACTGTTGGCTGGGCTTGGGTTTGGTGCTTCTGTTTGATAGTTGACCTTTTGCTGCTGCTTATAAAACTCTCCCCTAGTTTCATGAGATATTGAGTCAGTTTAACCGGCCTTGTGCTCAGGGCAGGGTTATTTCTTCTACCACCCCATGTGCTCCCCTCAGGCTCTGAGCCAGAACCAGCATTTGCCAGACGTCTCTGTGAGCTTCTTAACTCATTGGTCTGGCAGAAATCTAACAAAGCAAGATTTTAAAAAAAAAATAAATAAAAGGTAGCTGGATAGTTCCCTGCCAGGTCAGTGAGTTAAATCTCCTCATAGAAGAGATGAACAATGGCCAGAGCTGACAGAAACCTGCTTTTGATGGCTGTCAGCCACCTGCTTAGCTCAGACGCATAGGAAAGTGCAGCTGGGGGTTGCAAGTTTCAGCTGCTTTGGCACTCACTGGACTCTTCCATGAGTTCGCTGTGCTTTGCTGTTTCAGCCATGTGCGCTGCCAGTTGCCACTCTTGGCCTCATCCAAAAGTTGCCAGTTTTGTTGAAGGACTCGTTAACACCTGCAAACTTGGAGAACACTAAAATGAAGGCCACTGCTCTGGCTGCTCAACATGTCTTGCTGGAGTACAAAACAGGACTTTGGCCAGCCTAGGAGAGCAGCCCAGAGAGCTGAGGAGATGGGCAAGGGGCAGGTCCTGGCGTTTTCTGAGAGGCTCAGGAGATGGAGGCTGCGCCCTGGGCTTCCTTGAGCACCCATGCTGCAAGGGCAGGCAGTCCTACCTGCGCAGGATGCCTTGGCTCACTGCCCCCTGCTAAGAAAAAGGGAGCCAGGTGAGCATCAGGCTGGATAACCTCATCTGCCTTATTCTCTTGCCTGCATCTAGTGCAGGCAGGTTGCTGCTGCTTTGTAGGTCCTCGGCTTCTCCACATGCACAATGCAGCAGCTGTGTGCAAGTAAAACCCAGCCCCTTTCTGAGGATGAGGGCAGTCAGAGGTGTCTTTCTACCCTTCAAAGCAAAGCTGGAGAAGGCTTCAGGCTACCTTTTGGACGTTCCTTTGTCCCCTTGCATCAGCTTGCCTGCAGGCAGGATGTTCCCAGGGGCGTGGGTTGGAGGCTGAAAAGAGACTTCTGGGCCAGTGGGTTGGAGGGAGAGGGATGCCAGCTGGGGAGCAAGGGCTTGGCTGTGGGACTGGAACTGCATTTGTGATGCCGTGAGCCCCCCAGCTTCTTCTATGGTGCAGCAACATCACTAAAGGCCATTGAAATGAGATTCTGGTCACAAGAAGGCACAGCCCCGAACCCTTCACACATCTGTACAAAAGCAACCTGCTTTTGGTATAGGTTGGAGAGAGAGACTTGACAGGGTTGCAGATTGCAAGAGCCGTACTGAGCCACTAGCCGTGGACCCGAGAGCAAGGTTAAAGTGTGGATGAGGCCCTTGCTGCTGGCCCTCATTTAGGGTTCCCTGTAGCACAAACAGCACATGTAACACAGGCTTCTTCTTCTCTCTCTGCAGGAACATGACATTGAGACAGCTTTTGGAGTGGTCCATGTCACCATGCGCGGCATACCCAAGGGGAACAGACCTGTCATCCTCACATACCATGACATTGGCCTCAACCGTAAGCCCATGCATTCCTAGGACCCTGAAAAAGTGGTTATTTGCGGTATTTGCTTTCGAGTGTGCGGACCAGCGGGACTGGCCTGGAACTGAGATGGGACAGGTCATTCTGGGGTAAAAAGATAAAGGTCTGCAGGAGAGAGAGCACATGTGGCACACCCCTGTCTATTCCAACACTTGAAAGGTAGGGCCAAGGTGGAAATAGGCCCACTCACCACACTATAGTGCTCTAGCTGACTTGTTGCACTGTGTGATAGAGCTGCCACAAGGCATCTGTTCCCTGGATGCTGGGCGGGTGAGCAAGTCCCTCCTACAAGGCTGCAGAAGCAGTGTAATGTTTGTAGCGGGCTCGGTTGCACTTTCCATACGTCTTCCTACCCAACATGTACTGTTATGTTCACACAGGTGCTCCTCAGTATGTACTGTGAGTACCCAAGTGCTATTTTCCTGGGCATACATGCTGGGGTGTCATTTGTCTGCCTGCCCTCCAGTTGTGGCACTTGCTTTGCTAGGACTTGCTGCTGCATTGCAGTCAGTGGGACACAGCAGCGTGCACCAGCATCACCTGCCCCACAGGCTGAGCAGTGGGGATGGGCTCACGCAGTTGTGTGCCATGGTGTTTGGAAGGTGGATCACAATAAAACTTGAGGAAATGTCTCATTTCTGTTTTTTTTTTTTTTAGACAAATCCTGTTTTAACGCATTCTTTAACTTTGAAGACATGCAAGAGATCACTCAGCATTTTGCCGTGTGCCACGTGGATGCACCAGGCCAGCAGGAAGGAGCTCCCCCATTCCCATCTGGGTAAGAGCTCTGCAGACACCCTTGTTCCAGATGTGGTCTGGACTGAGGTAGCACCCAGTTTAAGCTAACTGGGACTGCCAGGCTGAGTGTAGTGGGAGGCAGCAGAGGAAATGGGAAGACAAGGCTTCCCAAGGGGTGTTTGGGGAACACTCCTGTTATTGATGTGTGGGTAAAGCCCTCACTAGTGCTGAGTGCTGGTGCCAGCTCTCTGACTTGAGCACGAGCCCAGCACACTGCAGTCTAGGTGACATTTCTTGCTCAGTCTGTCCATCCTCCCACAGAAGTCTGACTGTCCAAAAAGCCACGGCTCTGAGTTAGTCTTGCTCTGAGGGATGTGATCCACACAGATGGCTGGAAAATTGTTGTATTGTTACAAAATAGTCACCTATACATGTGCCTGTCAGATGTTCCTTGTCTCTCCTACCTTGGGTAGAACTGGAAGGTAACCTCTGTCGAGCTGTTTTTGGAGGTGCTTTGAGTTCAGTCTCTTGGTTTTCAGGTACCAGTATCCCAGTATGGATGAACTGGCTGAAATGCTGCCTGCTGTTCTGACTCACCTGAAGTAAGTCTCTGAAAGGAAATGGGGTGAGCCAGCTGGATACAGCCATTCCAGCACCTACCTCTGTCTCTACTTGCCACATCTGATATGCTCACTGAGTTGTCCCAAGAGGCCTGAGCATCTCCTAACCTGTGTAACCCTGTCTGGTTCTTATGCTGGGAACAGTCTGCCACGTGAGACAGTTTATAGCTGCTGCATCATTGCTGGATCATTTTGAAAATGAACCATAAGTGAATAGTTGGATGCAGAGAGGGGAAAGGCTTTGCCTCTAGGGATGCTTCTGCTGTGAGCTTAAGTTAGCCTTGCTGATCGTGAAATGCCTGTATTTCAGCCTGAAAAGCTTCATTGGGATTGGACTGGGAGCTGGTGCTTATGTCCTCAGCAGGTGTGCAGTAAGTATCTCTTTGTTTCCTTGTGACTTAGATGAGCTGTGTTCTTCGTGGATCAAATAGACCATTTGTGGGGTACCAGCAAAGTAGCAGTAATTACAGTAGACCTGTAGGGAGCCATGTGAGAGCTACTTCGCATCCAGATGGTTAAACTGGAGCAGCCAAGGCTGCTCTGAAGCTATGCCAGTGTCGTGGTTTAAGCCCAGCCAGCCACAAAGAACCACACTGGTGCTTGCTCACTCCTCCCCCACCACAGTAGGGTAGGGAGGAGAATCAGAAGAAAAAAGGTGAAAACTCGTAGGTTGAGATAAGGATAGTTTTAATAGGGCAAAACAAGGAGAGAAGAAATAATAATAACCATCATACTAATAAAAGAATGTATGAAGTGAGTGATGCGCAATGCAATTGCTTACCACCAGGACCCAATGCCCAGCCCGTTTCCCAGCTGCAGTCCCTCCTCCCCTGGCCAACTCCCAGTTTATACACTGAGCATGATGTCATATGGCATTGGCTAGTTCGGGTCGGGTATCCTGGCTGTGTCCCCTCCCGGCTTCTTTGTGAAAAATAGCTATCCTAGCCAAACCGAGGACAGCAGACATGGAAAGTCTGTAACGTGATGTCAGTGAGTCAGAAGAGCCTATCCTGGGTGCTGGGAATATCCAACCTCATGTCTTCACAAAGACTGGCTGCATTACTGTATTCTGTTTCCAGTGTTTGTGACGCCAAACAATTGATTGGGCGATGTCCTGTGAACCGGTGCTGATGAGGAATGTGCTTTTTCACTAGAAGGAAGTAGATTTTGTACTCCACCCTTTGACAAGGAGTGCTAGCTGTATCTTGGTGCTTACTTCTACATTTCTCTCTAGCAGAACGTTCATAGGCATGTGAAATCAGTGGGCATAGTTTAGCAGCCCAGGAGTCTTTCAGAGATACTGTTTAAAAAACCCAGCAACCTAGCAATCTGACATTCTCAGTAAAGTTTGCTTTAAGTTGTTGAGCGCAAAGAGTTGCTGATGATTTAGGCCAATTACTGCTTGTTAAAGCCACTTCACCATGCAGCTGCCCCTCCTACAAAAAGTTCTCTGTGTCCTATTTCCTCCAGTCAGGGTTGAGCCTGGGGCAATGTGAGGCACTGGTGTTTGCTCTGTTTCTTGCCTTTTGTATCTTGTGTAGCTCTTAGTCTTGGAAATAAGCCCTTGACCTCAGTGCCAGAAAGCCCTTGTCGTGCTACCTGGATTGCAGATGGTTTCCTGCTGAGGATGGAGTTGTTTCTTTCTGCTTAACCAGTGCTAATGGAGCAGAAGGGCTGCTTTAAAATTTCAGCTATGGAGTGAGCCTAGAGTGTGAAGTTCTCTGGTTGTGTTAGGTTGCTGCGCTTGTGTTTGCAAGCAGTTCTCAAAGTATTTTGTACGCGTGCTCCCCACACACACCCCCCAAGGTAAAGTGCAGGGTGCTGGGGATGCCAGGCTGGAGCAGGGGAAGGGGTGTCAGTGGGCTGGGGGGCAGTGGGGGTGCCCTCTGGTGAGCTGGATGCCCCTGCAGCTGGAGCTTCCCAGGCCGCTGCTCAGGCTGCAGGTGCTTGCAGGGCCACAGCACCAACTCTTGTGCCATTTACTAAATCTTGCCACTTTGCCTCACCTCCACTGGGAGCGTCTTCCTTGAGGAGTGGAAGGGAGGTGCTTTCTGGGCACAGGAGTTTGTCCACGTCCTTCTTGGAGGTGCCAGATTGGAGCAGAAGTCACTGCTCACAGCCCTGTAATACATGGAGCCTGAGCAGGACCTGTGGCTGCACCAGATGACAGTAGACACTGTCACCAGTAGACAGTGATGTCACCAGTAGACACTGCTGAGGCCTTCTCAGGCTGCAGGTGCTGTGTCAGCAGTCAATCCCTCAGTGCCAGCAACTGAATCGAGTAAGGTCTGGCTGGGAACCAGCTTTGGGCCAGGCTCTGAAGAGGCCACTGGCTACCTGGCACAGGAGCTCCACACTTAGTCTTCATTTTACTCGGTCTTCCTTTTGCAAGAAGCTTTCTAGCTGCCACGCCTGCCATTGACCAACGTGTGGGCTGAATCATCCTTCTGAGTGTGCCTGTGATCTCTCCCCACAGCTCAGCCACCCTGACCTGGTGGAGGGACTTGTTCTTATTAATGTTGATCCCTGTGCAAAGGGCTGGATTGACTGGGCAGCATCAAAGGTGAGATTCTCCTTCCCCTGCACATCTCCTCTCCACAGTGATTAATGAACAGTGTGTAGAGTAAGAAGGACAGAGTACAGGAATTTGTTGGTTTATGACAAAAACTGTACAATCTCATTTCTGTCCCTGCTGCATTCTCTGGTTTTAGTACAGCCTCTGCCATAGGAGCAGGGATGGGTGTGATCATATGTGAATGAGAAATCTCCAAACTGCTTGGAGATGAGTGGCTGTTGAGCAGTCTGCTTTCCTCTGATATAGTACTCATGCTTGCAGGCTTCATTTGGCTGAGATTGAACGGATCTTTTAATTTTTGTGTTCTGGCCACTTGCAGTTATTCAGGGTTGCAAGTTTCTGGAGAGCTATGTGTTCTGTGTGCACAGGCTTCTTTGGAGCTTTGCACACCCATCCCAAGCTTCAGGCATTTGTTTCTTACATCACTTGAATAGTTTCTTTGTAATTTTCTTTACCCTGAGGAGCTGCTTTGAAATTTGTAACGCAACTGCATTTTCTGAGTATTTTCCCTCCTCCTCATTCGTGGTCACTCTTCAGTTTTCAGGCTGGACAACCAACATAGTGGATATTGTCTTGGCACATCATTTTGGCCATGTAAGTACCCAGCAGGTGTTAATGTTGCCCATGCAACTGTACATGGAGCTGTAACTTCTGTATGTACCCATTCAAATAAGGGTTGCCACAGATAGTATTATCTTCTCCGTGTGGCAAGCTCGCATCAGAGCTTTGCACAATGCGGGGAGCATGCACATCCTCACACTTGCCCTCACCCTCTCCAGACATGTTAAGGAAGTAGTGTCCTACACACTGGTGCTAGAACTCCTGTCTTTGCGGTGCCCAGGCAGCTGTCTGCAGAAACAAGTGGCAGGTGGTTCTTTGTAGCCAACATGGAAGCATTTGGGCTGTGGGTAGAGCACAGATCAGCTAGAAGTTGACAGTGGGATCTTGTATGTGTCCGGATGTTTAACTGTTGCATTCTGCTCTTTATCTTCCCCTTCAGCTTCAGCAGAAGCAAACCAGCCCCTCCTGAAAACTTTGGATACAGTAGTCCCTTCTGTTGGGGATTTGCTGGCTCCCAACCCGCAAGCTTACTGGGCAACCAAAGGGTCTGTGCCTCATGCACACTATATATGACATATAGCAGGTCAGACCCTAACCTGAAGCCCTCCTGCAACAACACATGTAGGCATGGGAAGGAGTCACATAGCTTCCTCCTGCTTAGAGCACATGCTGTTCTTGCCCCACTTTCAAGCCCCTTCATTATATGTAGTGCTTCCTTGCATTCCCTTTGCTCTCTGTCTCTCTCTAGCTCTCATTGGAATGCAGTTTCTTGATAGAACTGGGTGTTGGCGTTAGATTTTCCTTTGGTCCCACTCTTGGGGCTAACGTATAAAGCTTTGCTTCCTTAACATTAAGCATAAGCAGAAGACCTTCCTAAAACAGTGATTTGGATCTGTATAAGCGTTACTGAGGCTTAGGAGCTAAGATCCCATCTCAGGATACCTTTGTACTCCTGCAGCAGCACGTGCGCTGCCATTTGTAAAAGTGTAGTCACATTACCAAAGTACAGCATTTAGCAGTCACATCACAGAAACACTTTGTGTAGCCTAGGTACTAATACAGTCTGGAGTTGCTGCCCGCTGTGTTATGGTTTGCAGGGGAACGATGCGTATGGAGGCAGGTTAATGCTTCAGTGTTTTTATTAGTATAATTTCTTTACTTGTGAAAAAGATGATGTTCCTGTCTTTGAATTCTTTCGCTTTTGTACAGGAGGAACTACAGGCAAATCTAGATTTGATCCAAACATACAGGCTTCATATCGCACAGGACATTAACCAAGATAACCTTCAGCTGTTCCTCACCTCATACAACAGGTACAGGATACCTTTTTGCCTGCTAGGTTGCTCCCGTAGCTTCCACGCTCAGTAGATTTGCTGCCATATGTATTATTCTATTGGATGTTACATCATATGAACCTTTGTCCTAAGCCTGGTTTTCAGCCATTATCCTGAGCCAAACTCAGCCTCATGCCTGGATGACCCTTTCACACCTCAGTAGATTGCCTCTCCAGGTACACAGCAGGCTTGCCATGAGAGCATGGATCCTGTTTTCTGGCAGTTACTTGTTGGGTTCCTGCTCCTGGCGTGACACAGGGAGTTATAACCTGTTGCCTGGGTGCTGGAGCCAGCACTCCTGGTTGGATTTTGTATGCTCTTATGATAACCAGTTTCCGCTGCTGATTTTGACAGAGGATTGTTCTGTTTTGTGTTTCAGTCGTAGAGACCTGGAAATTGAGAGACCAGTTCTTGGCGTCAATGAAAATACTGCAAAAACACTCAAGTGAGTTGCTCTGAAACAGCCAGTATCAGTTACTTACTGAGCAGTCCCTTCAGCAGAAAAGCTATTGCTGCTTCCCAGCAAGAGCCCCGCAATCCCAAGTGCTGGAAAGACTGTTCAGACTGTCCCAGGCTTTGGTGCAGTGCTGTCTGCTAGAGTGGAGCAGAGAGGTGTCTGGAAGCCCTTCCATTAAGAACACACTGAGATTCTCCAGAAGGCAGGATCACAGGAATAATTGCATCCACCCAGCAGTCACTGTACTTGCTGAGCTGTTAGTTTGGTTGTTTTGCATGAAAAATTAGGGAGGCGAGTTTTTGTTTGTTGCACTGACTGCCTTCCCCCACCTTGCCAATAAAAGTTACCTACACAATTCTCCCAGAGATGGCAGTGGGTTCTCAATGCAAAGAATGCAGTGGTGTTTTCCCATGGTAGTGACTTTTTCATCTGGGAGGGGGTAGTCTGTGCAGAGTACAGCTGAGAAGGGGCAGACATTGGAGAACTAGTGGTAATCAGCACAGGGGAAGTATAAGTAAATTTTCAGATTCCAAGCAAGAAAGCAAAAGGCGCAAATTATCTCCAACATGCCACAACACATGAAGAGTGTGAATTGCAGTGCTGAGGCAGGATGCCTGGGCTAGGCTAGAGACTCTTCACTGCTTGGAAATTGTATGGACTTCTGCACCTGTCAGTCCCAGGAATGTTTTAGGCATTCACAGCCAAACCATCTAGATCTTGGCTAACCTAAAAGGCAGATTTCCCTTCTTGGTCTCCATGCAAAGCCAATCGTGCTGCTCCCTGTCACGCAGGCAGCTGTAAGTCACAGAGTGCTGTCTGTCCATTCAAGTGACTCGCAGGGATCTGCAGACCCTTAAAACATTTCTTGTGGAAGTATGGATCTCTGTGCCAGTAGGCTTGCATGTGTATTCTCTGTCTGCTTAGAGGTGGTACTCCACTGGCTCTGAGGTCTGTGGCTCACAGCGTCTCTGGTATGGTTCTTATCATCTAGTCAATACACAAGTGGGGCCTCCAGCCACCCCTTTCTTACCTTGATCTGTGAACGAATAATGTAAATTCACAGCCACTTGGTCAGTGACTTCCTATGTATGTTTTACACATTGAATGTTATTCTTCTAGAATTATAATACATATAAAAATGGATATGAAGGCATAGATTTGCCAACAGAGGCTTTGATATGATATTTTTCAGCATATTCCCCAATGTATTTTGTGTTTCTTTCTAAAATCCAAACCAAAACACAGTGTGGAGCAGTAGCCAGGCTCAGAAGCATTAAACTACATTGGATGTGGTTATTCTTAAATTCCCAACAGACGTTCATTTTGGAGAGCATGCTCCCTTTTGCAGTCTGGGATGGTGTTTCTCCCAGCCCTAAGTGCATGTTTTCACGTGTGTGCAACAGCAGTGGTAGTTGGTGTGCATGGAGGGGACAGTATGGGTGCGTGTGCAAGCCCTGGAAGATGTTTTGGGGCAACAAAATGCCATGATGTGGTAGCTGATGGGGGTTTTGCTGAGCATTGTTAACCTTTCATGAGGCTTTTGCTTCACAGAGCTAAGCCTTCTCAGAAATCCCTTAGATGCACTGTGAGTAACATCTCTCTGTTTTGGGTTTTGACCAGGTGCCCTGCCTTGCTCGTGGTTGGTGACAACTCACCTGCCGTGGAAGCAGTGGTACGTATACGTATACATGTTCTCTCATGACACTAGCCCCACAAATTGCTTGGCAAACCAGCCTCACCCAGCAGTGCATTCACCTTGCCCAGAACTAGTCACAGAAATGGCTCTTTGTCCCAAGCTCTTTTCTAGTCCCACAGCTATTGAGACCTGTCAGCCACTAGTGGGAGAGCTGAGGCTTGGGAGGCTTAGTGGCCATGTGGGGCAACTATAAGGTGAGGATAGCAGCATCTGAGTAAGAGTCCTTGTGCCCAAGCATCTTGCACAACAAGTGGTGCAGAGGACCCCTTTCAGGAACTTGCATGTTTCCCCGAGCTCTGCCAGGCTGCTGCCTGGAGTTCAGTTCAAGTCATTAATTACTGTTTTCTTGCTGTTGTACTGAGACTACCTGAGGTTTAAAAATAAGCAGTGTGACTCCAATTCCTGTGGTGGGAGGTCACATAGAGCTCTTGAAAAGCACAGTATCATAGGGAAGCAACACTTAGAAGCACCTCTTTCCTGTTGTTCTCTGCAGACACCTATGACCCACTTCCCTCCCAGCACAGTTATAAATGTGCATGGCCCAGTGCAGCGTGGTTGTGGTGGATGTTGCTCCTCCCCTTCAGACAGTGATTGTGGGGAGACCAGAGGTTTGTGAACAAAATAAGTTGTCTCAAGAAACTGTATAGAGTGTAGGAGTCTCCTAAAAGGTAGTAGTAGCAGTAGCTTGGACCTCAGAGCTGTGGATGGAGAATGTGCAGGGCTGCTTCTGGTCATAGCATGTTGCCTTTTCATCAGTCTGTTTGGTCTGGAAGTCTGAGACATTCTGCAAGTTTTGACTTTGCTAGGATAATATTCCTGAAGATTCTCATTGCTTCCCAGCCACACCTGGGGGATGGGATAGGGTCTGCTGGATCTTGGCTTTCCTATCTGGTTGCTCAGGTTCCCAGGCCATAATAATCTCCTCTGCTGGGTTGCCTTTCCTATAGGGCCCCCACCTATTCCCTTTTTGCAGCAGCCTTACAGAGGTGGCTATGGCTGCCTTGTCTGGCCAGGGGATTGAGTGATCTCCCTGCATGCTGTACTGCACAGAAGTCTTCTTCCCTCTCAGTCTTGCTGTCAGAGCCCAGAAGGTGCTCCAGAGTTTTGTGGTGCATCCCCAAAACCAGGGGATGATTTCCCTTGAAGTCATGACCCCATGTCTCAGAGCAGTGACATTCTGTCACCACAGGGTCCCCTTGGATGCGAACACCTGCCTTTCCTCTCTGCATCTTTAATTCATTGTTCTCTTCCTACATGCTCTCTGCTTTCTTGCTCAGTCCTTGGCCCCAGAGAAGCTCCCGTTGCTCAAGACAGCCACTGCCTCTGGTGCAGCTGCCTCACATTTTACATCTGACTCTTCAAGTTTTCTGTGGTTCTGTGTGATATCATGTCCCTATTTCCTCCTTTTGTTTTAGGTTGAATGCAATTCACGTCTTGACCCAACGAAAACTACCCTCCTGAAGGTGAGTGCCACTCCAGAATCATTTTGACCTCCACAAAGACATTACTTTTGTTGTTCTTAAAAGCTAGTTCTTAAAGCTAAATGTATGGAAGGCAAAAACCTTTGTGGACAGTCATTCAGGGCTCCTGCATGGAGCCAGGGTTGGGAGAGAAGAGTTTCTCAGGGGGTCCCTGAATCCCTGTTTTGCAGCCACTTTTCCGTTACCTTCAACTGGCAGGGAAGACCTGCCGAGAGTTAGCAGAGGTGCCCTGCCTCCACCCTGCTCTCCACGAGCAACAACATCCCTTTTTCTGGCTTTATACCAGTCCTTCCCATTCTCACCTACGGCTCTGCAGTGTGCCAGACAGCTGCTGTATAGAAGTGTGAAGTGGCGGGTTTGGGAAGAGTGGCAGGAGGAGCCATGACGGTGGAGGGTTACTCCTCAGCTTCTAGAGCAGCTTCTAGAGTATGGCCTGAGATCGCTTGGTAATGTGGCCTCCAAGGTGCTGGGTTCCTTCAGCAACAGAATCCCAGAAGACGTATCACCAGCCTTGCTTCAGGTTTTAGAGACAAGATGGTAGAAGTGTGCCTCCTTTAGCAGTGCAGCCTGGTGCCATCAGCCCCGGGTAGGGTGGGCGATGCTGGCATGGTTCTGGGATTGTCCTCCTGGGGTGGGAAAGGATCGTTCATCCTCCCTTTTGTTTCCTGTTGCAGATGGCTGACTGCGGGGGCCTGCCCCAGGTGGTTCAGGTGAGAAACGCCTCTCCACTGTCCCACGGCTTTTGAGTTGGACAGAGCCCCTTGCTCTGCTCGCACTAAAGCTGCATTTTCTGTTTCCACAGCCTGGCAAGCTGACTGAAGCCTTCAAGTACTTTGTGCAGGGAATGGGCTACAGTAAGTGGCAAACAAAATTTTCTGGTTTGGAGCAGGCTTGTTGTGAAGGGAACTGAGCCTTTCTGGTCCATATGAGCCCATTGGCATCTGTGTCCCCACCGGTCAGTTAGTGTGGTTACCAGGAGATCCATCCACGCTGGAAAATCAACTAGTGTGCTAACAAGCCTTAGCAAACTGATGTTCGCTGGCCTGTGTTTAATCCGCACTGCACCTGGAGTGGTGACCCCTTTTTGGTTGCTGGTGTTGGTAAAACCTTTTAAGTCTGTCTTTGTGCCATTCCAGAAAAGCATGCTCCCAGGAACAGTAAATCTTCTGAAATCTTCTGTGCATATCTTCTCCAGTGGGGAAGGAGTTAGCAGTACAGCCTTGCTGTTGTGATGGGTACACGAGAGCTCTTTCTTTTCTCCTTAGACATACCTATTTATTTCAGACTTTCAGCAGGGTCAAGCAATATCTCAGAATGAAACCCTCTAATGGCAGAACAGAGAGCTGGGTGACTTCTGAGACACCAGGAAGGCCAGAGGGAGTTGTGCTTTGATCCAGTGCATGGCTTCCTCCTTGTGCTTGGAGGCAGAAGACATTGTGTCCTGAGTGCATCAGGCTGACAGTTGTTCAGGTCCCCTGCCCTCGATACTCCAGAAACTGGGGGACTTCAGGAGAAGGGCATCTCAGTGCACCAAAGCAACTCTGTCTCCATTGCAGGCACCTTGGCACAGCTCTGTCCTGTCTGCCAGGGCTAGGAGTTCCCTTCTGTGGATGTTCATTCTTCAAAAGCTGGCATTATGGCAGGGGTTGGTTCACATGACCGGTTAACCGCTAGCATGGCCACTGTGGCAGCTGTGACACACTCAAAGGTCTCCACACAGCTGAAAGTTCTTTGCCAACTCATGGGCACCAGGGCTTAGAAGTAGCTGTCCTTTGTTTTAGAGCTATGTGTAGATGACGTGAATGTAGTAGGACAATTGTGTTCTCCGAGGCTGGCCAGAAGAGCCTGGTCCTGCAAAGGAGGGTGCCATGTGAGAAGGCTCCCTCAGCCTCACAGCCTGAGAGAATTTTAATGTTCACATCTCTTGTTTCTGGTGTTAGTAAAGTCAGCAAGTGCTGTCATCAGAGCAAGGACTTCAGCAGCACTTTGGGGATCAGATCTCTCACAAATAGGGTGAGCAGCACTGGGGAAGAACAGGGGGCAATTTTCTACTTCCAGAATTAGTAGCTAGTACCAGAATGGTTTTCCCAAGTTTGGTGGGCAAGACTGTGTTGGCGCTAGGCCTCCACTCTTGGGGAGAACAAGAGAGAAGCAAATCAGCAGCTTGCGATTTCTAGAAATGTACAAGCTGGTTCCTCAACAGCTCTTCGTGTTCCTTCTGCACATTGGCTAAAACATTGGACCTGCCTGTGCTGACACTGCAGTGGAAGGTAATGCCTTGGAGGAGGTTTGTAGCAGAAATCTGATGCTGTCAACTCAAGGCAAGACAGGAATTTCTGTTCTGTATCTGGCCTTCCCTGCCATAGGAAAATGACATCTTGGTTAAGCAGTTGTGATGTCTGCAGCGGGAGGTAGGGTCACCAGGTACATTGCAATTTCGAGCCAAAGGCATTGAAGAGATCTGGCCCTGATGGATTTTTGAGTCAGCTTAGTGTCTCCTTGAGTTGCTCATTAGCAGCTGGTTTTGCAAGTACTGGGAGATTTCAGTGCCTAGTGTGAGCTGGGAGTGAAAGGCCAAGTATCTGGGGATTCCAGGAGCAGTGCAGCACCAGCAGAGCAGTCACACACCGCAACTAATTGGCTCTTCCCTGTATTCATCCCTTTCCTTGTCTCATGTTGTTTCCAGTCCCTTATGTGCAGCTCAGCCACCTAAGCACTGAGTCAGGTACCTTCAACTGTGCATCCGCCTCGGCCCAAGTCTGTGTACTGAGTTGAATGATTCTTCGGGTGCATTGCTCTGTCTCAGCATGTCCTGCTGGCCTGCTGCGAGCTAGGCTGATCCATTGCACAACGTGTATGCTATGGTTTTTCACGTTTCATTTGTATTTTGTTGATTGTTGCATGACTTCAGCTCTGTGGTTTTCAAGAGTGACGAGACTGACTTTCAAAAGGTCATCTGTATGACAGCCACCTTGGTTTGTACAGGCACTGACCGTGACTGCACTTGCGAATGATCAGTTACACTTCTGGCATTTGCTCACCTTGGACCTTTTGAAATTGGGCCTTAAACATCTTGCTTTAGATATGCAAGGACTTAATTTTGGCAGTGAAGAGTGAGTTTTGTTCCTGAGGGTATAGCTCTTTTTGTGTTCACCCAGTGGCACATAGCTGAGTGACTGTGATACTTGCTCTAGGAACTTTCTCCTTTTCTGAGTCCCATGCTTGTTCTTTCTTGCAGTGCCGGCGGCTAGTATGACCAGGCTGATGCGCTCCCGTACGCACTCCTCCTCTAGCGTGGGCTCTGGGGAGAGTGTCCGCAGCCGGTCTCACACCAGCAACCATGGTGAAGGAAGTGCTGGAACCCCAGAAGGAATTGACCTCCAGGATGCACCTCAAACCATGGAAGTATCCTGTTAGGCAGGAGTCCCTCTTCTGGATTCAGACACCTCCACTTGCCCCCACTGACCCCACTCAGAATCTAGCATTTCATCCAACATGGCATTAACTGTTCTCTCTAACTTGTGCATGCCCATCTGAGCTGCCACCTCCTTGGTAGTCTGTACTCAGCATTACTTTGGTCCTTTCTGTATGCCCTTGGCATCATAGCCTCTTTAAAACTCATTCCGCAGTCTTAGTAAGTCACGTTACTGTACATGCTAATACCATCTCTTGTCTGTGCTGTATATCAATCCAGATGACAGCCGTTGTCTCCCCTGTTCATTTAAATATAATTTCTGTGGCTTTGTGAGGTTTAGAATTGCTTTCTAGTTGTGCTTCTGCTAAAGGACCCTTGTGGTGCAGTTGGTATGGCATCTGTGGGATGTGGGAAAGCAAGACCATGATGATGTGAAACTCCAGGCACTGGAGCAGGTGACGCTCTTTGGCAGGCAGAGCTGTGCCTGGAGTGCAGAACCCACCAGAAGGTCTTTGTGTTCCCAGGAGTCTTGGCATGCCAGGCAGCCGTGGGGAAAACAAATGGTCAGAAATACTGTCTTGGTCCCATCTCTGTATGTGTGTTAAGAAGGAGCAGAGTTATTTCTTACCTGAGCCTCCTGAAAGGGCAAAGCAATTGACAAGTGAACTTACACTGACCGAGGTGCACTATTAACCGAGTACAAGGGATTAAACTACAGCAGTCCTGGCTTCCAGACCACCTCTGCTGATCTTCTGTCTCTCCTGCAGCAGGGCCAGGTGCAGTTAACCCCTAGTCACTGTTCTGCCCTGGCGCAGGTGAATCTTTAACATCAAGTAGGATGTGAAATGGGCAGCAGTGCCCCTTGCCAGATGGAGATCTAGAAATCGCCTGCACTGCCAGCTCTGCTTCCACTGCGGCCAGCCCCACGCAGGATGTCTGCACGGGGTATGAACTGAGACTCAGGAAATACCAGTGAATGTAAATGACTGCCAGCAGATGTGCATTTGTGTGAGTCAGGTCAGAAGCGTGAGCAGTGCGTGCCTCCGTGCAGGTACTACTTATTGTCTTTGTGGAATTCACAGTTCTGCCTTTTTACATCTGGCTGGGTCACAGAGGGCGGGAGGCAATGCCTGCTGCGTGCCAGGGTCTAGCTGTTAATGGGAGAAAAGGGATGAGTGGTCAGGCTACTACAGGTCTTGATAGATGAGCAAAACATCCTTTCTTAACTGTTGAGCAGTCCTGACTCACTGGGAGCCAGCTCCTCCAAGGGTCACGCTCATGTTCTGCTCCGTTTCAGGTAGGGAATGGAACTGCGAGGCTCTGCCTGAGGGGGACTTTGTACCAGTTATTAAATAAAGCTATAACTGAGTTTCATTGTTACCCTGTGTGCTCATGTTGTTTCTCTTGGCACAACCTGACAGCCCTGCTGGTTTTGTCCGTTTTGGTGTCTCCTACCGTGAGAGGCAAACTCCTTCCCGTGGAAGGCGTACCCCATGCCCACCTCTTGCGCGAGGTGGCCTTGCAGCTGTGTGGGAGCAGCCTGGGCGGGTGCCCCCGCATTCCCTGGAAGGCGCTGTCTAAAGGTGCTGGAGAGCTGGCTTCTGCGAAAATGCGAAAAAAAAGGTCCACCTTTGACAGAGTGGAGACAAAACGACAGGTTTGCTGCAGAACAGGTGCGTGGTCAAGAATTGCTTCCAAACAAAGGTGGGTGCTAGGAGCTGCCTTCCCCGGTGAACAGTGCTTGGCAGTGGCGTATTTTATGGGGATAACACAAAGTTAACCTGTAAACCCTGTGACAAGGCAGTTGTGACACGAAAAGGCAGAGGGCAGTTTGGAAGGCAGCATGAGGTCTGTTCGCGCGTCTGACCGCTGCACCGCAGCCGGGTGCAGGTGGACCAATGCGCAGAGCCGGGCGTTTAACACAACTGTTTCTTCATCTTCTGCTTTTCAGGTCCAGTTTTTGCTTGCAAGTTTCAGATGTCTGTCATCTTTCTTTCACAGAAAGCTAGCTGGGACTGAAGAGGGGTTAAAGTGTTGGTCACAGATTAATCCCAGTCTTGCTGTCATGGCCACCCACAGGGTGGACTCTGGCAGCCTCATGCTTTGGGGAAGGTCTGCGCAGGAGAGGTCATTGCAGGAAGCGAGACAAAGTGTTTGCATGAATTGCAAAGTGAATGAAAGGGGAGAAATTGGAAAAATTGGCCAGTTGTATTAATGAGCAAGTAGTGAAGTGACAAAGTGATTAAATGAATAAAAATATGTTTGAGTCTATAGAGGACTTGTCAAAGAGACCGGGCCACCAGATACTACGAGGAGTTCATTGCCGCTAAATGCAAGCGCTGGATGCAAAGCAACGTACGCAAGAGCAAAGCTGATGTACGTGCACTGAGAAACGGTTCTTCCCCGAGTTCCCTTATGAAAATACAGCAACAGACCAAAAGGAAGGTAAACACAATATTAAAATGACAATGAAATGAGTTGGAGGAAATCATATCGCAGCAGGGGTTGGTGTGAGCTCGCTGAGTACTGTTTGTGGTGATGTGGAGCAGGAGAGCTCAGAGCTACAGGCAGCCTGTGGATAAGGAGCCCAGGAGAGTAAGTAGATGAGATTGTAGCAATTTGGAGGGAAGATGATTAAGAGAGTTTTGTTGTCATGGTGCTTTATAGGCAGAAGCAAGGCAAAATTTGTGGTGAGGGTTGTCATCATGTATTTTATTACCCCAAGGATAACTGGAAAAAGTAAACTCATTTTCACATAGCAAGTGCTTTTCCTGGTAAAAATACAACAATCAAAGCTAAGTACAAGTTGAGAAAGGAGTTTAATAGAGGACAAAATGTTTCTTTGGGTGGCAAGAGCAATGCCACCCAAGTCCAGGAGCGCAGTTTGCGCTCAGGATAGCCTTCCCTGGGCCAAGATCCTGAACCACACCGGCACTGGTGCTGCTGGCTGCCAGGGTGTGAGCTGGGCACCCGCTGGCTGGGGGGGCACGGTTGTGTGTTGCCACACCTTGAGTAGCAGCACCGAGGTTGGAGTCAGTCCCTGTGAAATAGCAGATTGTTCCTCAGACCTTTCTAGTGGCTGGAGTCGGCGTGCCTGGGGAGGGGGCTCAGCTGGACGTGGGCAGGCGGATGGATGGAGCTGGCACTTTCCAGCTCTCCCACACCCTTAGGACTGAACCCCCGAATTGCTCAAAACGGTGGGACAAGCTCTTTCAGAGGCACTCACAGCCCAAGCTCCCAGATCTTTGTATCAGTAAATTGTGCATCTTTGTCTTCAGCAGCATGGGGTGAGTCTTGCTGAGCTCAGCTCTGCTGAAGGTTTCTCCAGGGTCACTGACGGAAAAACACTTGTCACGGACATGGGCTGAGGTTTCTGCCAGGCGGCTGCTCAGCTGCAGTGGCTCTTGTGCTGGAAGGTGCTGTACATTACCCAGAAAACCACAGTCCTTGCAAGAAGGCAGCTTTGCTGTGCTGACCCCAGCCCCATGGCTCTACCTGCGGCCACAGGCAGCCCTTGCCCGGGCTGGAGCATGCTGCACACTCCCCACAGGATATGCTCCTTGGTGACAGGTGATGGAGTCCAAGACTTCTTAGCAGTGACAGATAAGGCCCTGAGGAGTAACAGCCAAAAATTTTGGTTCAGGCTCAGAACTGCCACTGGGATTTTTCCTTGTCTTTAAGCCAGGAGGGTGGTGCAGCTGTAGGATGAGCGACGAGGAGGGATGTCCCTCCTTGGAGGTTTTTCAAAGTGGAGCCACAGCCAGCCTGGTGTAGCTGGTGTCAGTTGCATTGAGGAGGAAGGAGGAGTGGCACGCGGGGGCTCCTCCCCCACCGAACACCTGCATTATTTGATCTTAACTCCTGAAACCTGCAGGATGCTTGCTGTGGCTTGCTTTGCTCGGTGGCTTGTCCTGCTCCACTGGATCCGAGGTGCATAAGCTGACGTTACTGCCACCCCTGCCCGATTGTGGTGTAGTGCTGCTCGGGAAGGGAGGGGGCGCATCCTGCGGCCAGAGAAAACCATGATCTCACTTTTGCCAGCCTCGTGTGCTGCATTCTCACCCATGCATTGAGATCAAGCCCCTTTGCCCTGCCCCACTGTCCAGGTTGGGGAGGGGGTGACTGAGGCCCCCATTTTATTCACCAGCGGTAACCCAAGAAGGTGCTGGGCAGCAGAGAGCTGGGCTTGGGGGAACTAAGCCACATTTGGGACAGGTCATGGCAAACCAAAGGTTGTCCCTCACAATGCCGGGGTCCCCAATGGGGTTTCACCACCAGTTCCAGGAGTACATGAATCTTCTCCCAGCAGTGTCTGAGCTGCGAGCAGGCTGGGGGGGGGGGTAGGGGGTGGGCACGCAGCCTGAAACCCAACAGCCATGTGAGCCCTCAGCGGGTGGCTGCATTCGTTAAAGCTCTTTTCCATGTGAATTGCACACCATCATGGTGATTTACGACTGACCAGAAACTTTCAGGGGCACAGCATGAACAGCAGCAGATGTTCAGCCGCAGCAGTGGGGCTGGGGCAGGAGGCTGCCAAGCAGCCAGCCCTACGGTGGGGGGCACAGCAGGAAGTGTGGGGGCAGTGACCCACAGCTGGGCCCTGAGCACCAGCATGCCATGGCTGGTCCCAGCTCAGGATGGCAGCGCAGAAGCTGTGGAGAGCAAACCCCAAGGCCTTTCCTTGGGCTGCGTGTGCTGGATGGGGATTGGGATGCAGATGAGGTGTAGGGCTCGGACTGAGGATGGCGATGGGACAGGTGTGAAGCTGGGGCTGTGGCTGCTCCCACACATAACCCAGTCAAGCTCTGGGCTTGGCAGGGCCGGGCACAGAGTGGCAGTGTGCTGGGGAGGCACTCATGTATCACCCCACAGCATCCCACCTACTGCCAGCACCATGAACCATCCCCGGGACAGTGCGCGGCCCTGCTGCTGCTGCAGGGAGCAGCACTGGGCAGCAGCAGCTGCCGCACTGAGGAGGCACCCTGGTTTGTCAAAACCACCCCATGGGTTCTCCTGGCTGGGGACAACGCTTGTCCAGCCTCAACCTCTTGAGTCAGCCCTGTTCCCGCTCTCACACGCTGCCCACCCTCCCCTCTTATCCCTCCCCAAATCCCAAGCAATGACCATAGTGCCCTCAGGGATTTTTTCCTTAGGCCTCGTGTCCCACACCGAGGTCCTCTGAGGGATGCAGCTGAACAGCTGTTGCCTGAGTGAAAAGCAAAAAACCCCATGCTGGTGCGCACGCTCATCACAGGAAAAGGCAGCAGCTGCAGCCCCAGCTCTGGTGCCTCACACTCCTCCCCAGCAGCAGCACGGAGAGCAGCGCTGGCTCCAGCACCTGAGAACACCCAGCCCTAGAGCACAGGGACGAGGCTTAACCAAGAGGGTCCTGCAAGGGCAAGGGTTGCCCTGCACGAGGGAGACCCTTGGTGCCAGAGGGATCCCCTGAACCTGGGTGCCCTGGGGCCCCACTGCACTGCAGCAGCATCTAACCAGGAAGAGCCCAGCGATGCCTGCCTGGCCCTGACGGCTCCTGCACAATGGGGACAGCACAGAGAGGCAGGTAAGTGGGGCTCGTCCCACCCCCACTGAGGGCAGCAGTGGGTCGGGGCGGAGGGGCGCAGCCTCTGGGGGCAGGGGCAGCACTGGGAGAGGGTGCCCCACACAGCAGGGTACACTGGGCTGGGGCAAGACGGCAGCAGCCAGAGGGTGAGCCTTGCAAGTTGCTGCCCACCATGGGGATGTGGAGGGCCCCCAGCTCACCCCAGCTGTGGCCATGAGTCCCCAGACACCCTGTGGGGTGAGGGAGGGGCAGGGAAGTGGTTTCCTCAAAGGGCTTCCCAGGACGCTGCCCACCAGGCTCAGCCCTGCCCACAGCCCTGCCCTGGCCCTGCCTTTCTCGGGAGCTGCTGCACTGGCATCACCCCACAGTGATGCCCTGCCCCATGGCACAGGGTGGGTGACTGCAACCCATGAGCCTGCATCCCGACACGGCCGTGCAGCAAGGCTTGTGGCCGCACAGGGGTCTGAGCCCTCTGCCCAGGGCCCACTGCTGCTGGTGCTGGGCCTGAGCCTCTGCTTCCCTCCCAGCCGGCAGCAGCTGAGGCCGGGAACAAGGGCCACGTGCTGACCCTGAGGGATGGGGAGCCTGTCCAGTCGGGAGAAGCCACTCAGCATCCCACCAGCGGTTGCTGCCACCACGCATCCCTCCCTGCCCACGCAGGCAGGTAAGTGCCTGGCTGCCTGCTTGGCCAGCCTGCGCTGATGTGCATGCGCCTCCTGCCCCAGCTGGGGCTGGGTGCTGCTGGGGAACTCTGAGCCCCCTCACCTTCCCCGCAGCCCGCAGCAGCTTCCTGGCCCTGGCCCTCTGCGACTTCCCTTCAGGAGCAGGGTCAGCTGCCCTCGTGAGGATGGGGGAGCAGCTCCGCATCCTCTCCGAGTAAGTCCCTGCACCAAGCGGGCACCCCCACCCAGTGTGCAGCCCGCAGGTGGCACCTGGTCTGCGGGTCTGCTCCCTGCACCCAGCAGCTTCAGCCCCTCATGATGGCTCATCCCCCTTCCCCACAGGGACGGGGAGTGGTGGTTGGTGGTGTCTGAGGTGTCGGGCAAGGAGTGCCACATACCCAGCAGCTGTGTGGCCAAGGTCAGGCACAGGTAAGTGCTGGGAAGGGTCCATCCCAGGGTGGGCCCCAGGAGCCAAGGCCCCGCTGCAGGGAGTCTGGCCGACCCTGAGGCCAAACCCTGGCCCCCTTTCTCTCCCTGGGTCATGGCATAGTGCAAGGGTTCAGGAGGCAGCGCAGCATGCCAGGGTGGCCCTGGGATGTGCACTGCTGTCCCCTCCACCTCAGCCAGGGCAGGACGAGCCCTGGGGTGCTGGGTGGCCCCGCGCAGCCACAAGAGGCACTGCCTGCGCAGGTGGCTGTACGAGGGCATCAGCCGGCAGAAGGCAGAGGAGCTGCTGCTCCAGCCAGGCAACCACAGTGGATCCTTCCTGATACGGGAGAGCCAGACCAGGCAAGGTGAGAGCCCTCGGCCCTGTCTCCTGTATCCCCATCCCAGCACTCCCACAGGGGTGCTGAGTGCACCAGTGGGAGCCCCAGGGGGGTCTGATTCTCTGTCACTCGCACCTGGTGGCAAGGGCCTGCCCCATGCCGTGGTTTACTGGTGCAGCTGCTTTCTGCTTCGTGCTGAGCCTCTGCTTCTGCTGGGGGGGCGACGAGGAGGGATGTCCCTCCTTGGAGGTTTTTCAAAGTGGAGCCACAGCCAGCCTGGTGTAGCTGGTGTCAGTTGCATTGAGGAGGAAGGAGGAGTGGCACGCGGGGGCTCCTCCCCCACCGAACACCTGCATTATTTGATCTTAACTCCNGCAGGCTTCCTGCAGTTTGGTTAAGCAGAGAAGTGAAAAGGCTCAGCCTCTGAAATGTAACAAGGCCCCCAACACAACGAGGTGCCATGGGGATGCCCCAAGGAGGTCCTGCCATGTGCCCCAGTGCATGTGGATGATACACCGGCATGGTGCTGCATGGCCCCATGGGTGCCTGGCCGCTGAGCAGGGTGTGGGGCTGGGGATGGTGCCCCTGCCTAGCACCCAAAAGCGGAGACTTGGACACAGAGCCACAGCACTTGATGCTGAAGGCACATGGGACATGGCAAGCAGCTGCCCGAGGTCATCCCATGTCCCAGCACTCCCACAGTTTGGAGGTGCTAATGGCCAGCTGGCACAGGGCTGCTTGCAGTCATGCAGCCCCTGGGGCGAAGGGTGCTACCAGCCACCCACCCTGGGGCAATAAAGTCCCCATTACAGGGAAGCGCAGGGCAGTGGGGCTGAGCAGGGTGGGTACCCACAGCAGCCCAGCGGCATGCCTCTCGCCCCCACGCCCTGGCAGGCTGCTACTCGCTGTCGGTGCGCCACAGCGAGCGCGCCTCCTGGGACTCAGTGACACACTACCGCATCCACCGCCTTGAGAACGGCTGGCTCTACATCTCACCCCGCCTGACCTTCCCCAGCCTGCACGACCTGGTGGACCACTACTCTGGTAATGCTCACCTGCCCCCCCTAATTTGGGGGGGGGAGGGAGGGGAGAAGGGGGACAGCCA
>VZSC01008300.1:169820-196879 GCA_013398225.1 Steatornis caripensis
GGGGGGGGGGAGGGAGGGTAGAAGGGGGACAGCCACTCTCCCAAGGGCCCGGGTGCCATGGGGTTGGGGGGGCAGGTGGGGGGCACCCTGCTGACACTGCCGGCTCCCTGCCCAGAGTTCGGAGACGGGCTGTGCTGCTCCCTCAGGGAGCCCTGTTCCATGGAAAGGGCAAGAGTGGCTGTGGTCCCCGCATTGCCCACTGTCATGAAGGAGCCCTCCCTCAACTGGGACAAGATTGACAGGTAGGAACGGCCAGGGAAGGGGCTGGGGCTCCCCCCACCACCCTGCCAGACACGCAGGGGGCCTGGGGGCTGCCCAGTACCCACCTTGTCCGCCCTCACACAGCTCCCTCCTGTTCTCGGAGGCCACATCCCCACTGGAGGACTCCTCTCCCATCAGCCTGGGCCTGCGGGACACCCTTAGCTCCTACCTCCTCCTGACAGAGACGGCCACTGTAGAGCAGCGCCCCATAGTGAAGGGGGCAAAGAGCAGCTGAGGGCAGGGCCCCACTTGGCCACAGCCCCATGTCAGACGCCCGGCCCTGGTTAACAGCGTTCGCCTGGTTTCAGCAACGATCGCTGACTGATGCCATGGGAGGGCACCCAGGGGCCATGGGCCTGGACACAGGACAGCTGAGACCGAGGTGGGGATGGGCAGGCACCCATGCTTGGAGGAAGGGGGTGCCTGAGGGCCCACCCTCCCCAAAGCTGGGCGTTGGGGAATGTGATGTTTGAGCAACTCGAGCATCACCCAGCACGCACAGGCGGAGAAGGATGTGGCTGTACGTCAGAGCTGTGCCTGCCCCCCGGGCTGCAACAGCGCTCCGCCACAGCAGCAGGGAAATGGGATGCAAACGCCGCATAGCCAAAGCCCGGCCCAGGCGGAGGAACAGCCCAACCTCATCAGCCTCCTCTCGTTCATGCACAAACGTTTCTGGGGTGGTGTCTATGCAGGGCAGGGTCTGCGTGCGGCAGCCATGGAGCATCCGTGCTCTCACCCACCCACCAATCAGCCCTCTGGTGTTGGGAGCAGCACAGCAGCAGCCGGGAAGAAAGCAGCCTCTTCCTGCACACAGACACTAGCTGATTTTTAAAGCTTTTAAACACACGGATTGTACTAGGTTTAAGATCCGTAAAACAAGATCCTGTTGGACATGCAGCAGTAACCATTTGTATTTTAATTAAAGGGCATCTTGCTCAGAGTTGTGGGTTTGTGAATAAATCATGAACTACCAGCTGCAACCACAGGACAGGTTTCCATCCACTGCACCCTGGGGGTTTTTATCCTGGCACAGCCATTGTGCCCAACCCTGCCACCAGCTTTCCTGAACCTGAGGTGAGCCGATAAACACCGGTCAGGTCTGGTTCTTGGCCAGCTCACTTAGGGCAAATTAATGAGCCCTAGAATTTTAAAAATGTTTAACATCGTGACTGGTGTTCTAGGAGTAATGGGGGAAGAAAGAGGCCCATACCAGAACTAGATGATGCAAAAAGCAGAATGCAAACACTCATGTCCAAGCCCCATCTAAGCTACACCCCTGAGCTAGAGGGTACCTTAGAAGCAGCAGAAACACCTCAACAGCAACACGCCTGAGCCTTTGCTTTCAACAGCCCCTTATCAGCAAAGCAGTGCCTGGGGAAAGTGCCTCTGTGGTGAGAACCGGTGCAGAAGCAATTTTGCTGCTTGGTGACAGCCCTTCCTTCCTCGCCTCTGCCCCGAGGCTGGAGCAGCAGGACGCCCCTGAGCTGCAGCTTTCCTGCCTCTGACATGCTTGAATCTCTTCATTTTCATGTCTGATGAGCTTGCTCTTTGCAAATCCACCGTCACTTTCTCAGTTCCTTCCACACAGCAGCCCAGAGCTTTATATGCCTGCTCAGTCATCGGCCTCAAGCACAGGTGCCTTTTCAGCACAGGACACAGGCTCATCCCTCAGCCTTGACCTTGCCCTGCAGCCAGCTAAGCCCACTGATGTCACCTCTAGGGCCCCCCTGAGGCATTTTTGCAGTTAACCCACATTGTGTAAACGAAGGCCCACTCTTGGGCCTCCTTGCTCCACCTCCAACCTGGACCCAGGCCAATGGATGATTTTACCCAGTTATGGTTCCACCTCAGACTGGAAGCAGCCACAGCCAAAATCTGCTTCCCTGGTAGCTGTAGCCCAGTGACAGGCAAGACAGGAAATACCTGGCTGGGAAGCCTACTTGAATCCTTCCCTGATGCTGGCAGCTGCCAAGCCCTCCTCCTTCCCAGCCCCAAAGGCTCCTTTCTCCAGGAACACTTCGCCGGTGCTGGGAAACATCTTCACAAGCCCCGAGGCAACAAAGGCTTCTGCTGGGGGTGATCCCAGGGTGCCCAGCCCTGGGTGCTGCCATCCCTGCTCCCTGCCTCCCACTGGTGCAGCCCATCAGATGCCAAAACACGTTATTAACAGCTGGCAGGGGCAGAGTGCAGGTCCTGGCATCTCCCAGCAGCAGCTCTTGCCCCAGACAGGAGACGGCAAGGATTAGTAGGATTTTGACAGTGAAGTGATGAGCAAAACCTACACAATTTGATTGAACCATGAAACGCATGCCTGGATCTGCCACCAGGGGCAGAAGTTTCTCCAGGCTTCACAAGCCAGGCTCTAGCAGGGTGATGCACCCTCTGGCCTTAAAATCCAGTTTTACAGGAATCTTGTTTCAAGAAGTTAGGAAGGGCAATTTGTTGGGACAAGGGAATAAACTTGTTTTCCTCCTAATGGGGAGACTGAGAGGGGAAGACATGGAACCAGAAACGCATCTGCAGGCACACGGATGCCTATCCCTGCCTTCAGGCACACCCTGTGCCAGGTACTACTCCAGCACTTCCTAGCTTCTCCCCTTCCTGTGCCTATGCATTTTCTCTGTATGGATCACTCAAATACATCAAAAGCTCATTCCTTTGCAGTAATGCTAAAGCAGCACTCCCTCACACAGAAAACACACAGCTTCTACGCCAAGCTTGCTGCTGCTGCCCAGAAGTATGACAGCAGCTTTCAGGAGAACATCACAGGCACAGCACACACATGTTGCTCCCTTCCAGTGCAACCCTCACAAACCTACCTGAAACTCAACTGCTAGCCAGCTGCTACATGGGCAAAACATACTTCCAACTGAAAACCGTATAGAAATCACATATTTTTCTCTGACAGCACTCATCCCAATTGACCCAGTCTTCAGAACCGTTCTGGCAAGCTACACCTTTAGGTCTCTGCACTCTTGGAACAAGCACCCTGGTTTCACACTTGTCTCCTGGCGGGGAAGTCTCATACACACACTTCCAGAAGCTACAGTGCTGCGCTGTTCTGGTTAGAGCAGCTTCCCACCTACAATGCTCAAGTCTTTTGTGAAATGTACGATCACAGGATGAGCCAGCTGCCCTTCTCTTGTCAGCACGGCCAAGCGCTCAGCTGCAGCCCTGGTATGCTATTCACTGAAATAGGAACAAAAATTAGGGTCAGATTACATATACTAGCTCCTAATATATTAGGATTTGGGAATAAAATGTACAAGATCCTTGCTAAAACAATATCCAACATAATACATAACAATTTACCTATTAAGAATATTTATATGAGACAGATCTGGAAAAACAATAATTTCCATAATTCAGGAACACTTAAGATCTAAATTCCTGTCAGACTGTACCTGCATTTCAATACAATGTGAAGAAAAAAGCCCAAAATTATTTTATTGAATAATCATTAATTGAAACAAAGACTTTAGTATGACTTAACCAACAAAAACCTATTTATTTATTCCAAACACCAAGATACAGAAGTTTTCAAGTTTTGCAAATATTGCTCCAAAGCAAAACTCTATATACAGCGCCCTCGGTTCTAATAGTGCATAAACAAAGACAAACATACTTATGTATCCACAGTGCAATGTTTGCTCATTTCATCAAGGCTCCACGTTGCATTCACTTACCAGTGATTTAAAGAAAGAAAAAAAAAAGTGACCTGCCAGACTGAACAATTGGTCCAGACTAAGAAGTAACAATGTGGAAACTTGCAAAAACAGGGACAAAAACGAATCCAGGCAGAGCACAATAAAGAATCATTCTGAACATGAAAAATGCTATTCTATTTTAAATAAATATTTTCAGTCTCTATCTGCAAGGGCTTCCCTAGCTCTACTAAAGGAAAACAAGGCTCCAGTATTTGTTGTTTGATTCACCCATCAGAACCGACTTTTCTTCCAAACTGCTGCCCTGAGCAAAAACAAACCGGCAAAGTAAAAATGTACAATGAACACACAAAATGCAACTGCTTGGGAAGGAGAAGTTCCACGCTGGAGTGAAAAGTCTGCTCAGGAATTTAACTGCGTTCATGCCCTCAAACCATAAGCACAGCTGGCTTTTGTTAACAACGCAGCTATAGCCTTTGAGAGAGGCCTGGTCGGAGTGCTCGCTTTACATATTTCAACCAGGTCAATCTCACCTGAAAAAACCCAAGAACCTTCACAGTTGCCCAGGGTGCTCCTTCCGATGCTGTTCTGGTTGTCTGGTTACTGCTGCCTGTTCTAGAGCTACGCAGTACACACAAATCCGGGTGTCACTAACAGGAATGAGACAAGCTGTAAGCACTGCTCTCATCTTCAGAGAGCCAAGTGATTCTAAGTATCACGTAAGCTTTATTCCAACTGGCATTACAGAAAAATAAGATTATTTTCCTGCTGTACATATGTTGTATTCACTGTATACCAACTAGTACTACAAAACTGTGAGACAAATTATTCCCTGAAATGAGTCCTGGCACAGAAGCCTTAGTTACTACCTACAGTAGCCTAGTTATTTTATTTTCTGAAGGAAATAAAATGTTCACTGTGTAGATACCGTTAACTCCTACGATAATATTGGATACTTCAAGTTTACATTCTTTGCAGCACACAAGCATTCCAGATCCACACCCAAAATTAGTAACTTGTACAGTTACACGCCTTTCGATTACAACTGTGCTTAAATTTTACCCTTTGGTGGTACCGTGACACACAATGAAATCAAGGTAACAAATACAGCTTTTTAAGGACACCCTCTCAGTGCAAAAACAGCTTACTGTTTTCCACAGTGAACCACTCAGCAATGTTTGAGAAGGAAAACTAAAGTCACAGCCATTACTTAGGGAGCTATGATCTGCCGCTGAAAGACTTTTAACTTCCCAAATACTTACAATACACCAACGTTTCAAAAGGTACTGTATAATGTGACTTGAACATAAGCAGCATTTTCACCTTGCTCTCACAAAGTAATACAAACCAGAAAATTAAAACTTAAGGTATAAAAAAAGGACTTTGTGAACATACACCATTTTAAGATAATAACCCACTCACTGTCTGCGAGGACAGTACCTCATGCATAGATCTTGAGGCTTTATTTACACAAATATAAAATAAACTGATTCCCAAAACCACACATTCATAGAGTAAGTCTTTACAATGAACACGTTCAGAGTATTGAAAAAAGTCTACATTTCAAAATATAACCGGAATGGCAATTATTAACAAATGGGTTGAAAACTACATAACATCCATTACAGACTTTGCTGAAGTCTGGAACTCCAAGCGCATCTCCAGTCTTTTCACGGCGGCATTTCATACTGCCACGACACGGGTGTCCACTAGCACTGCTTCAGGAGGCACAGTACGGCCATATTTAAGAGCTCAAGAGTGCACATAAACACAACATCAATGGGTTTCCCCGGTACCAAGTCTGTGATAGTGACAGGATAAATATGGAAAACAATCATTTATTCTGAAAGTAAGTGCAATCCACCTGTGACCTTCTGCTACATTATTTAACGTAATAGAAGTGGGGTTTAGCCACCGTTACTTGCAAACCTCCACGTAACAGTTTATAGTTAAGAGCTGGACATTCATACTTACTAAGTCTGAAAACTGTTATAACATTTCCTAATGATTAAATACTGTGTGCTATTATGCATAAACCAGAAGGAATAAAACATGACACACGTCACTTAAACTATGCAAAGTTATTTACAACCTCTGTCAACTAAACATTTTTGGCTCTTAGAACTCTGTTCTTCAATGGCACAATTTTTAGTCAATTTAGTTATGAAAAAGTCTACCGTTTCAGTGAGCAACTTCTAAGTAGTGAAAATTTAAGTAGAATTTATCAACCAACACCCAACCTCTGAAGACAACAGTATCACCTCTTCTGTATCATTTTAATTGCCTAATAAACCTGAAATTATGAGATAAAATAACATTTTTGCTGTTCTTTGAACAGCACTTCTTCACAAATCCCTGAAGTCAATCTGCATCACATGCAACCAGCATGCTAATTTCATTTGAATATACAGAGCTGTTCACATCAGATGCTCCAACTTCGCACTCAATAACAGTCTCCATCCAACATTTTCTAGTCTCACGTTGAGCAGCAAAGTGCAATCTGTTGCACTTTGCCTAGGTCCGTTATAAGCTGCTTTATACAATGCTTGAGTTGTGGGAGTCGAGCTAGTGGTTCTGGTGGTTCCAGCTCTCCTGTGTAATCCAGCCAACTCTCCAAGACTGCAAAGAAAAACAAAACTGTCACTATTCCAGTTCTCAGCAAATAAGACACCTTAAGTCACAAGACAGGAATTCTTTAAATCTTTTGTGAATCTTGAGAGGGTGGTGAGCAGTATTTTTAACACACGATATTTGAGAAATCAGAAAACCAGGCTCCACAAACCAATCTTTGCACAAAAAAAGATGTTCCTAGGAGAAAGCAGGGAAGGAAAACTCAGGACTAGATATTGTGAAATCAGGTGCTAAGCTTCCTCTGATCTGTATCAATTTCAGAGCAAGGTCACGCCAGTACAGGAAGATTATACCATCAGAATACCTTTAAGATCAGCATTAGGTGCAACTCCACAGCATTTTCATTGAAGACCTATAAGGATAGGACTATAGTAATGAAACAAGTTTGTCATCAATACAGAATACAATTGGCCAAGACAGAAAGAACTGGGTAACAGAAAACGGGGATGAAATCCAAAAGCACAAACAGCAGACTACTGCACAAAGAAAACAAATTCCTTCTCTAAAGCTTCTCAGCAGGAAACAAGAACCAGACATACTACTGACCAAAGACAACTCAGGTGACGGTGTAGGATGACCACGAGAAAGGGAGTCAAATTGACCTAGGATGAGTTCAGGGGACAGGACAATATTGTGGAAGGAGACCGAAACGTCAAAGACTGAACACATCTGCCAAGTGAAGCAGCAGTGGCCGTTGCTACTAACTAGATTACAGACTAATTTAACCTAAGGACAGTATCTGCTGAAGAACTCGTGGGCATTACCCAACTATTTACACATCCAGCCTTGAAATAAGGAAATTTTCAGCAGCAGATACAAAAAGCCTGACTTTTGTGAACTAGAGCTTCTTCATTTATGAAATTGGCATTATGACTGATCTTCATTACCTGAAATATTCCTTTAGTCGTACAATTTTTCAGTTCCTTACTCAACTACAAAGAGACGACCCTTACTTTGGCAAAAGTTAAGATTCCTCATACCCTTGCAAGAAAAGCCGCTGCTGCTGTAACCACTACGTAACCAACGGTCAGACTTAAAGATGTGAAGAAAAAGAACTATCCTGGATTGTTTAATGTAACACAAAGGGTTCAGAAGTTTTCTGTTACTAGGAGAAAAAAAAAAAGACAAAGTAAAGAATTTGCAAGAAACAGGAAGAGGTAAGAGCCTTGTGCACCAAAGAGGCCACTTAGAATATGCCAAAACAGCCAGCAAGCCCCTGAACAGGGAAGTTCAGATACACAGAACAACTACGTAAAATGACAAAAACCTGAAAGCAAAAGACATAGAAGACAGGCCACTACATCATCTGATGCAAGTATTTTAGAGATGATCTAACCAGAATCATTTTTATAAAATTCTGCTCAGGTTTAATTTGATCTTTGTTTACGAATCTGCTGCCCCAACATCAGCAGCATGTCTATTTTCTATTAGTAAATGCAGTGAATCTGACAAAGCAATGCTCATCTCTTTGTAGGTCTGCAGAAGTAAAAATTCAAGTTAACACGTTCTGAACAGGTAGTTCAGTTAAATACAGTTAATTTTTGAAACAGGAAAGTGTTACCTACCATCTAGCTCCTTCTCAATGAAATCCATTCTGTGTATGACTTCATCTTGCAGAGACTCCACATGAGCTAAAAGATTAAGCTGCCACTGCAGCTGCGAGTTCACAACTCCTTCTTTGTCTTTTTCCAGCAATTTCATTTCAATAGCTTCCTCTGGAGAGACTTTCTTGGAGACAGACTCTCTTACCTAGCAGAAATACATTAATATTTGTTACAGTGAAATACAATTGGCGAGCCAGATTGTCTGGGTCCTCAGTTACCCAAGCTAATTGCTCAACTAATCTTAAGCTAGTGGAAGAAGAGACGGACAGAGCAGAGATCATACACAAATATTAACGCAGTTTGGGCAAGAGGATCTAAAAATAGACATACTTTTATAGGTATTTTGCTAAGACCTATTCTTTGCACTTCACAAGCATCTGCTTACTGAAAGATAACACGGATTCACACGTAGCTAGCTCCCCGTCAACTTCCAGCTGGAAGATACTGCACTTAATCTGTGCATCCTAGGGAACATGAAATCCATTTACAATATGACAGTAATCAGCTAAGGAGCAAATGATTTTGCAGTGGAGGCGGCATTTTTCCTGAAGGAATCTAATCTCAATTCTATTAAAACTTGCGTTGAAGCATCTAGGTAAAAACATTACCACCACTTACAAAACTTGACTACATTGTCAGCAGTATTGATTCTACTCCCTGCTTTTTTCATCACTCTGCTGAAATATGAAAGGATTTACAAAAAGGCTCCTAAACAATTGAAGAACTGAGATACAAGCCTTT
Source organism: Steatornis caripensis (assembly GCA_013398225.1). Classification (NCBI taxonomy): domain Eukaryota; kingdom Metazoa; phylum Chordata; class Aves; order Caprimulgiformes; family Steatornithidae; genus Steatornis; species Steatornis caripensis. Next base: position 178,723 of record VZSC01008300.1, read on the forward strand.
CTGGGAAACATAAAGCAATCTCAATTGATCTGATAGAGAAGTTAAAAAGAACATCAATTACAGCTTACATATGCATGAAAAAAGCTAAACAACTTTTTTATCTAAAAAGGGAGGTCAGTATTTCCCAGAGGCTTTCTAACATTTGTCAGGCCATATTTCATATGACTTGGCACTAACTAATCAAAGCAAAATTTTTGCATTGGGGTATAGAAAGAGAGGTCTCCGACAGACCTGACAGAGCTGAAAACAAGAACCAAGAGTTGAAAAGATAAAATTAAGAGTGCTCCAGTAGGAAGAAGATACAGGACTATTCAATGGCAATCATTCTTAAAAATTAGTTCAGGCTGCTACTTCCCCACCTGCTGCCATGAAATGCTGCATGAAGAACCTGTAATCAGTTTAGTTAATGTAACTATTAAAAGAAACACGGAAAGCAAGACGGAAATAACTAAAAGCTACAACACTGGTGTATTTGATAGTAACAAACATGCTTGCCCTGTTCTCTCCCTATCCTGTTGCTAGTGTTTATTTTAACATTTAAAACACATAAAAGCAAGAAGCAATGAACTGCCAGTGGACCACAATGGATGTTCCACAGATTGTGTAGATTATCTAAAGTCCAGAAGTTCTCTTCAACTTAGCTTTTTTTTTTAATTATTATTTGAAATGGAGGAGTTGGTCACATCTATCATTTTAATTTGTATTGGCAACTGAAATTGAACAGTATAGGAAAAAACTAAACACAAATAAACAACAAATACCTTTGAGTAACTGTGTTTGGATTCATTTTCGATCCTGCATATTTCTCGGTCCAGATTCCAGCCAAATCTCTCTGACAGGGCATCATCCCCATTTTCCCTTATTCTATTTACTCCATCATCCATGGCTGAACCTCTTGTTTCCACAACCAATCTCTGCTCTATTGCAGGGTAGTAGGCCCGAGGCTTCTGGTAACAGTGTTCACTTGTAATGTAAGATTCCTCCACAGAAGGAATGGTTGAGGGTTTCTCAACTGTCCCGTTCCAAGTTCTGTAACTTGCCGTCTCCTCTTTGCAACAGTTTTCCTCAATGTGAATGATGTGTTTTGCATGAATTTTTTCATCCACTGTAATGTGCTTCCAGGGATGGCACCAAAGCTTTAGGTCAGGATGTTCTTTATTTCTGTTCCAACATTAAAAAAAAAAAGTAAAACATACACCAAATTTAAACTTCTAAGTCACTGAGCAAGCTATCCTATTACGTAAAGAAATTAAGTAAGAATGTTTTAACTACTACATGTTTTAGTCATCATAATCAGTAAAAATACCCAAATACTCTGAAATATAATTTCACTGACCTCAATTGTGTGTCTGCCTATAGTGTTCTGTTAGGTTCACTATTTTCATTTCTATAACATGGTATATAAGACAAGTGTTGGCATTTCAAAAAAACTGAATAGCAGCTCTAAAATACGATACATGTAACTTCTCAACAATGTTGCCCTTGAAGGAGCAACTTCTTTATTATTTCCTTTAAAATTTTAACTTTCCTTTAAATCCCAAGATGCTGAGCAAACTCTACTGCCTGGTACACCACCATGCCACAGTGTGTCATCTGGCCCCACACCGGGCTTCTTAGAAAAATTCTTATTTTAATTGTTTTCAAATTGACTAATACGTTATTGATTCCAGCAGCAGGGTCAACTATAGGTATCAGATTCTTACACCGATATAACAAGCAAAAAATTTAGAGCAAGTGTTGTAACTGATACTGTTCATTCATATGCCTGTCAGGCATTCAAACAGCAGTAAAAAGGAGAGCAAAGCAGAACCAACCTGCTCACCTTCAAAGAGCAGGCAGCTTATCTGCTACCACCTGGAAGAATGCAGCAGAAGCAAATCCTGACCCTAAAGCACCTGCATTCAGCTGCACCGAAGGAGGGGGTCTGCTCCTAAACCCCACTCTGTGCTTCCTTGCAAACAAAGGCAGATGGAATTACTTACATTAAGCTAATCCAGCCTTTCCAGCTGTTAGCCAAACCACTCAACAAAACATGACCAATTTACTTCCAAAGTAACTTCTTTCTAATTCGTTTTGCAGTAGCTAAGGCTTATTCAGTATCTATCAGAGGAAACTACAGTTAGTACAACTGCCAAGGACTTGCTCAGACCACTTTATGTAAGCGCCTGTACTTCCAGGGACTGCGTGCCTATGATATCCTTGGTGAGCAATCCTGAAGGCATGCCTAGAAAAGCGAAAGCCAAGTGTTAACTGACCAGAACTTTTTGTTCCAGCTCCGCTTCAAGGCACTATTTTGCTCAGCAAAGAGCAAGGGATAACTTTACAGAAGACAGAAAATTGAAAGATGATGCACCAGCTACACACAGATGAAAACTCCAACACTTAGTACTTGAGTAACATTTTAACTATTGCCTTCGGAAGGCTGGCTCTTCCTCCCATTACTGAAGCTGTCAATGTCACCTCTGATTATTTGCCACCTTCATGAAATACTGAGCAATGCCCTCCTAATAATTTCAGACAGCTGTGAAAGCATATCCTCTCCCCTAGATGGTAGCTCTGCATCAACATAATCATTCTTCTAATTCAGCAGTTTAAAAAAATCCTTTCTGATTTATGTAATAAAGAAAACAGGGGCTATAGCTTTTAACAAGATGGTCCCAACAGGGCCACACCTCATCTTTAATTAAACCAGGTCATCACACCAACTTCAGGATAGGAGAGAAAAAGAACAAAGTCTGTAACAGGCATTACATACCTTCCCAGCGTGTTACGCAAATCTCAATTTACTATACAACTGGAAAGTCACAATCTAAAGTCTTGCCATTTAAGAAAAGGCCTAAGGAGTGGTCTTACAAAATGTATGTTCCACCCTCTCCAATGAGGAAGGAGATCACTTACAGATCTGACTAAAGGATACCATAACAGAAAAGCAAAACCTTGTTAAAATTTGCTTCTCTTTTGCTTTAAGCATTATTCCATTGTTTAAGCATTTCAGGCACCGCCAGTAGACCTACTGCATCACCAAGATTAAATTTAAGGGAAAAAGTTCTTAAAAACATTGGAAACGCGAAAAGCTTTGCTTTCCTAATAGCTGCTGCTGCGAAATTTATCAACAAATACATTATAAATATGGAATTCAGTCAATTTAAAACTGCTGGATTTGAGTTAGAAAAATATTTTTTCAGTCACCAAACCCAAGGATGCCTTTAAACAGGAAAGGATGCAGAAAGCTTGATTTCTACAGCGATTACAGAATATGTTCTTTCTTTGCATACATCAGTAATAACCTTTGCATAGAAATGAACTGCTCTCCCACCTCAACAGAGCAACACATTATGCCAAACAAAAAGTTTAATTTATGCTGGACAAGCTATGATTTAGAACTACTGGAATGGAGACGGCAAGCGTTACAAGAATGCTGCCATAGGTTATGTGCCTACCCTCCTCTTGCTGCTTATATTTAGGTGCTTTAGGAGAAGCTGTTGTTGTTACTAGTTTTCTCCCTCTTTCCTTCATACCTTCCCAACCCTTCTACACACATGGTTAATTTACACTCAACATGCTTAAAGAGTTTTTTAACAGCCAAATTCTTTTCCAAGATCACATTAGCAATTCAAACTACGTTGTCATACATCCACAAAGAAGCACAAAAGTAAGTCTGAATTTCTGGTTATTTTGCTACTATTTGAAATCTAATTCACATTGAGAACATGCCGACTGATACTTAATACTGCTTACTGTAATATGCTCATCTTCAGTTGCAGTCCATGCAGTACTTCTATCACTCTCTGTACATCGCCAAGAAGCTGGTGAGTCGCTACTATCTTCTTGGCATTCTGGTGGGAATAATTTTCTTCCAAAAATGCTAAGCCATGCATGTGACCATTACTTAACCACTCCTTCTCATACCAGTATTTTAAGCTGGACCTCTGACCTAAAGCAACAGTAATGAGTGTGTTAAAATGAAGCATGAACTATGGCACATTAACATTACTGGTAGCAGTTCTGATTATCTCAGAATCTTGCAAAAGTTCATTTTTCTTATCAACAGTACTAATAAAGATCTTATAATAGCAGACAAACCCCTGAAGACAAGAAAAACTTGAAATGGGAAGCGAGATGATAACTTCAGGCAAAAACCTCTGCCCAGACCCCAAATTCCATCAAAGGACATCCACAATGGCTAACTGCAGCTGATGCGGAGAAAAGTATTTTTAGCAGGGTACTGCGCTGTCTAGTGACCATGGTTATAATTAAAGCTACATGGTTATAATTAAAGCTAACAGAAAAATGTAGCGTCAGGCAGTGAACTTCCTTTCGCTAGGGGTCTTGTTTTTAAGCACCATACGTGTATTAGTACAGTCATTCAAAAGTAAATTTTAAAGGAATCAGTGATGAGGTTCTGCTGGAGAACTTGCTTAAGTCAGGCTATTAATAATGATAATTCGAGTTTACAAGGTTGGAATATCAACAATAGCTGAAATGAAACTGTTAAACATGACACATGTATCAGTTAAAGTAACTTAAGGAGCCAAGTAAAATGGTATTAGCAAGGAAGAGTGGAACTTGAGATGCTTGCTAAATTACAAAAACACAAACAAAAAACTCCAAGCCAAAAATCCAACAAAAGCCCTCCCCACCCCCACATAAAACGCATTGTTACAACAGATGTTCTCAGAAGACAGCTCAGCACCCTGAGAAACACCGTATCATTCACTGGCCTATATACAGCCCAGACAGCGAACCTACAAAATCAGAGACAATACTGGAGCACAGACTCAGAAGGACATTCACAAAAAAGTCTCCAATATAAGCATATTAATATTGACTAGACATTTCAGCAGTTAAGGAAAAGCTACTAAAAAAAAAAGAGATAGTTACTAGGCAGCAGAGTAAGAACAAGGGATTGTGCTACATGCATTTTAGGCAGCGCTGCTGCCCATGCTGTAACTTGGCACAATGAAGCAAAACAACTCCTTGGAAGCTGTACTGAGAAGTGAGCAGAATGTGGTCACAGGTATTTACGTGCTTTTGGTGGTAGTTACAGAAGGGCAGCAAAATGCCCTGGATGAACATCTGTGGACATAAAGGACACTTTCAAACTTAAATTCAATACTAACACTTTGTCTCACTGAAGGAGGAAAAGCAAACGAGTGCACATGTAATTGCACTCAGCCACCAGGCTGTATAGGACAATGCTCAATGTTTTGAGGCAAGATCTCCAAAAACTCTCAAACAGAAGCCAACACAGGAAAGAACGAATCTTCAAGGCTATAAACAGCTCAACTTTTCAGGCAGATATACTGTATTACGTTAAGAGATCTTCTAGGTATGTCCAGAACCACTTTGGAGACATTCCTGATACAACTGTCATTAACACCTATGCATTTATTTTTGTGTTAGAGAAGCTACCATCCATGACAGTAATTGAAGTTTGGTCCACAAGAACAAAACAGTGCATTTTAGAACTTCATGGTCATCTTAACAACACTGAGATTACCCAACTGAAGCCCATCCACAGCGTTGTTTACTTAGCAGTGAACTCAAAAAGTGCTCTCTTTCTAGGTGTATAGGCTTAAGAGAAAACACAAGACAATATTCAACAACGTATGCTGCATACGGCTGGAATGAATCTGTCACATCATAAGCACCCTGATAACGTTTAAGCAAGGGTAAACGTTAACAAATCTCTTTGAACAAATCGCTTGACTCAAAAAATCTGTCTAAAATGACAGCTGGTACAGTTTTCAGGCATAGTTACACTAAACTTGCTTTTATTTCCAATAATATGAATGGTGCTGTTACAAGTCCCAGCACTACACTGGGGAAAGCTCCTGGATAGGAGTTTTCTGAATGGTCATGCCCAATTTTAAAAGCAACTTCCTTGCAGACTCATAAAGCCTATGTAGCTCACTTCAGGCCAACAGCAGATTCACTGAAACTGAGAAGGCACTTCTGTAATCAGAATGTTGGGTATGTTTTCCTTTTCCAAGACAGAGGTAAAAATTAAGCCCAAATAAAAAAAGTCAGTTTCAGGATCTTCAAAATAATAGTTAATAAAAGTGATTAAACTAATGAAGCAAATGAAGTGTTAGCTGTAATCAGTTTTTACCAAAAAGCATCCTGATAGTTTCTTACTAAATATAGTTCAGCTATGATGGCACAACCTCAGTTTGCATGTGCACTTCAGTTAAGTTTAAAACTAAGTCAAAATTATGCAAACCAAAGCAAAGTATCTTGAAAATAGAGGGTTAAAATCCTGTATGCAAGACACTGTAAAAAAGCCTTAAAGAAACATTAAACTATTTTACCACTTAGATAACTGAATGTAAGCATGGCACGTCTTCCTTGCTATGAGTACAAACAGTACACAGTCAAGCTCCCAAAGACTTGGTAGTTTTAAACAGCCAAAAAACCAAGCCAAATATGTACATTAACCAGAAAGGTCTTGTGATTAGGCAGAGACCCCATTTCCTCATAATTTATGAACATGGACTCAAAATCGAACCTCAGCCATTTCCCACATTCAGCGAGGCTTTACAATTCAGAGCAGGAGGTCAGAAAAGATCCACGTAAGTGTAATTTTACCTGCTGCATCAGATGGACTAAGACATTTTAAAACACATAGTTAGGAATAGAGAACATATTGTTTAATGAACGTTCACTGCATTACCCAAGATAATTTGTATTTGTATTCATATACATGGATTGCAAGTGCCTTTGCATAACAAGCACCAGCACCACATGGCCGTTGAGAAACAGCAAGCCTCTTGCTGACTTATTTTAAGGAATGCATAAGCCTTGTTGGAGGATCACTGCAGGGACATCCCGTAAGAGATGCCCATGGGGACTCTTTGCTTAAGTTTCCTGAGTGTTTCTAAATTCATTTTCCATAGCCAGACAGTACAATCCTTATCGCTGCCAAATACGTGACAGATGGTCATCACAGTTAAAACATTCACTTCCATACCTGTTCAGCTGTAATTCCACAATATTGACTCAGGTACATTCACATAAATTAAACTTTCTGTAACTGAACTCAATTACCTGTAATGACAGACACAACTACGGGAGCAAAAAAAAGGTAGTATAATCTTTGCAATATATACATTATATAAACTAACAAAGTTACTACATACATAAGAAGGCTCTGTAACCTTATATTTCTGTACCTGGAGGATCTTGGCAAATATAGCAGGTATACTTCTCAGGTACATTATCTTCCAGTAAACCCATACAGACTCCATGCTGCCAGCACAAACACTCTTCACACTGTTTAAAGTCAAGAAGTGCACATCAACAGAAATGAAGCCTGCAGCAGCTCAGTAGGATTACCTCAATTGAGAGACAGATCATGTACATATCTTAAGACAAAAATGTGTATTAATTAATACCAACCCCCCTCTTCCAGCTACATGCAAGTATATTAAAGAATCAGACTATAGTAAAATTTGAACCCTTCCCACATATTTTTCCAATGGATTTCTGGAGAATGACAACAATCACAAAGTGGAAGCAGAGATTCCAAAAGGTGCAAAAACGTTCCCTTCTGAGATAAAAACCTTTCACAAGATGCATGCACACATAATCAGGACAGAATACAGTATGCAATCAAGCTTTCTTTAGCAAAATATATAAAATTTTCTGAATTATAAGGTTTCCCCCTCAAACAGTAAATCACATTCAGTTATAAAAGCCAAGGGATATTTATTGCACATAGGACTAGCCAATATTATACTTTACTGATACTTGTGTATCTAACATTTTATCTATTTCAAAAGGTGGCCCTACCAACATAAAACTAAAGCGCAGATGCAGTTGTATAGCTTTAAAAACTTCTGATGTCCTTCCAAGTGAGCAACCATATTGACAAAGACTGAATACAATTTGGCCCTACTGTTTTAGCGCAGTTATGCTATTTAAAATGCAATCACTGTACTTAAAGCCATACAGTTTTAGAGCAGGAAAAACTATATCCACGTGTTCTGTTTCAGTCACTTTCCCCTACATGTGCATTTTAACAAGCAGAAAAAACTTCAACTGTGGCCTGAAGACCACAAACACGGGACAAAAATCCACATAAGAATATTAAGTCAATTTTGATTTGAAACTATGGTGTCAGTTCAGAATTGCTATTTTCACAAGTGGTGAGACAACAGATGATAACTTTTATTTCTCAAAGCACAAGCCAAATGCAGAGATCTTGCCAATATTGGCAAAGGTTTTCAGAACGAGCTAAACCACACACAAACAGCAACTGCAAGCAATCTTGGATTCTCTGACATACAAAGATGCCAACTTGATAAGCATCTCATCTGTGTTGAACACCATTTACGCCACTTTCATTAATGCTCTTACCTGCTGCCCTTCCTCAAGCTAGGAGATGTGGAAAGGGACCACCAGCTTTTGAATATGTCATTGTATTAAATTAGTGGTCTAAGTGTGGAGGAAATAGAAGCACTGGGAACAGAGAATGTAGAAGCTTAGAGAGAAACGGGTTGCTGAAAAATGGGACTAATAATGATTTGCCTTACAAAATGGGTAAACAGTCCTAAAGCAGTAAGAAAATATTTTCAAAAAAAGGCTGAGAGTCCATCCTCTTCCCAGAAAAAACTATTAATTAGTAGAAGCCAGAAAAGGTGTCCTAAAAAGAAAACAGATTAAGAAAAATAAACTGTGTGCTAAAAATAAGAAGGGAGCTCCCAGACCTAGTTACACTCGCATCCTATAAATCATGCACTATGTGTGTATGTGGAAAAATACACTCAGTGATTTTTCCAAGCAAATTTGACCAGAACTCTAATGAAGCATCCTAACTTTTTTTATATCACTCAACTGGTATTTAAATATCTACCTCATCAGGGCACAGGTCCCTCCTTTTATCTGCATGCTCTACTCCACAGCTCGGCTGGCCAGGCTACAGGCTATTGCTCTGGATGCACACTACAGTGAAACTACCCCCTACCCAGGCAGTAGTAGGGAGATTCAAAGCAAGACCAGTAAGAGATTTTGAAGAGGAAAGACACGCAGAGTTGTGTAGTACTATTTAAATCGAAGTTCAGTTACGACAGAAATAATCAAACCCAAAGGACATGTATTTAAAGCAGCTTTCCATTTACCAGAATAAAAAAAAAAATCCAAGTCCATCTACATCCATCACCTTCAAGGCCACCAAATCCAGCCTCAAGATTTTCTGTATCACACACAAATTCATCTGTGTTTAAGTATAAAAAACGAAGGGGAGGGACAACGACATTTTGCCTGGACTTTTTTGGGCTCAAGCCTTACCCTACACAAAGGGAGCCCTGTGCCTTCAGAAGTAACACATGGCAATGCTAAACTATGTTACACAGGCTCCATAATGAAATTTAGTAACCTCCTTGCAAAGTTATAGTGACTGAAATGAAACAGCACTGACAAATTACATACTTTTAATACTTTTTCCCCCTGTTTTAACTCCTACTGAGGCAGGTATTTACTTTAAATGCAAAACCGTGCTTCTGTATCCTGATGTAACAAATGGTATTCTTTATGCACAAATTGCTCATGACAATTAATGTAAGGCAAGTTGAAGATAGAGGAAGTTTTGTGAAAAATCTCTAAGCTGAATTTTTTTTGTTTTATTATTAAAGACTTAAATGCAACAAACTCTCAGTTTAATTCTAAGAATTTCATTAAACCTTAATGATCCCTGATCTTTCAGGAAAAATAAGTGTGCTGCATGTTTCTAAAATTAACATTTTTCTTCATTATTTCTAAATTTAGCACATTCATGGAAGTGAGCACAGTTCAAAGAGAAGACTTAGCATTCTCCCTCTTGTAAGAGGGAACGATGTACGTATCCTGGGAGGAATGAACCTCCAGTTACATGCTCGGAGACACTGCCCTGGCTCCTAATTTTGATACCAAGTCAAGGCAGACTAGCAGACAGGCACATGCTCAAGCAAGCACCCCAAGTGTCAGGATACTTCAGCGAAATCTCTTCAGAGTAATAAGCAGGGGCAGAACAAACACCCAATGGAGAAAAGTGCAAAGAATGACAATATTCTTCTAAAACCCCATACACTGAACAAAATTATGTATCTTTAGGAAGAGAGAGCAAGTCTAAACACAAGTTCTTTAGGGCAGTCACTTCCAAATTTAAGTTTCCCAGTGTCAAATTAAAGCCTGAGTAGGAAATAGGGAAGAAATCTTTCCTCCTTAAAAAGTTGGACAACTACACAGGATTCTCACTCTGTAAAGTCAAAGGGAAGTGTCAATCTTGGCACTACACCTCTGAAAAGCTGAAAATAGGTTCCCCTCGTTATAATTCCATAGTTGTATAACGTAGCATCTTTGCTTTGTATTAATGCTCTGTACTTAAAGAGCTAACTCAGGCATTTCTACATCAACAACAGAAGACCAGACTGTTCAAAGTATTTTCTCAAAAACTAGAGGCTGACATAAAGGTGTGGGCAGCACAGCACTGGGTACCTTAAGCAAACTATCTGCCTAACCTACCCCCCAAAATCTTGTTACCAGCTCCTTGCTCCCCAATTCCTATTGCTTCAACCCCCATAACGAACACAGGTACTCACCACACTGTCAATCTGTATCTCTTTTTCAGAGAGAATAACCTCTTCTCCTAGACAATCCTTTTATAACACAGCTAAAGTGTTTAAAACTTTGCAATGCACTCAGAAAACCCCAAACTAGTTCAACCTAGAAAACCGATCTCAGAAGCAGCCCACAAAACCTTACACAAAAGCTATCCATAGACTACGACCTGAGCTAGCTGACAGTTCTCTGCATTCTGCAGTCACAAGACTAGTGTTGACCCTGCATTTGCCAGAAAACTGTACTTCAGACTACACCTTTGTGTTTTCTCACTGAGCCATCTTCTCAGGAGGCAGCCAGCCCCCTCTATTACCAACTGCCACCCTCCTTTTTCCTCCTATACACTCGGATGCTCTCTAATTTTGACCACTGCCCATTGCTGCATTCTTTCCTACTAAGGCACAAGATACCTTTTTTCCTGCGTTCTCAGGATCCAACACTAATACAAAGGTGTCCATGAAAACGAACTCAGAACCAAGAGAAAAAGCATCATACCTTCCAGAGCAAATCTCCACAGAATAGTATGGAAGGCTGAAGAAAACTATCAAGCAAAGTTAGCTGTTAAACACTGCTGTTGAGGACAAAAATCATACTTAGCATGCTGGGTCTGTATGGCAGGGCTTTGGTAGCAGGGCAAGGGCTACAGGACGGGTGGCCCCTGTAAGAAGCTGCTCGAAACTCCCCCAGCTCAAAATCAGATGCACCTCAGGCTGAGGCTGGGCCCATCAGCACTGGTAGATGTGCCTCTGCCATAATGTATTTAAGAACGGGAAGATCTGCAGTGGAGGGAGGAGGGGGATGCAAGAGAAACACCCATGCAGACACTTGGAAGCATGAGGGAGGAGGGGGAGGACACGGCTAGGGCAGAGATTAGCCCACGGAGGATCGTGGTGGAACAGCCTGTGAAGGACCACAGCGCAGCAGAGACGAACCTGCAGTCCATGAAGGACCACGGCAAAGCAGAGAGGGAACTGCAGCCCATAAAGGACCCCAGGCCAGGGGAGGCGCCTGCTCCCGAAGCAGACCATGACTGTGGGCAGCCCGTGCTGGGTTGGTGCGTTCCTGAGGGACTGCACCATGCAGGACAGACTCCCACTGGAGGGGTTTGTGAGGGACTGTGGGAGGGACCCTGCAGTGGAACAGGGCAAGCATGTGCAGAGCCCTCCCCGCCTGAGGAGAAAGGAGCAGCAGAGACAGTGTGTGGGGAAGGGACCACAACCCCAGTTCCCTGCCCCCCTGTGCCATGGAGGGGAAGAGGGAGGGACACCAGGAGTGAGGGGACTGGAGTGAGGGAAGGGAAGGGGGGGAAGTGGGTTTTGAGATCTGGTTTCATGTCTCATTATCCTACTCTGATTAATCACAAATTAAATAATTTTTCCCCAAGTTGAGTCTGTTTTTTGCCCATGACCATAATGGGTGAGCGACCCCTCTCTGCCCATGTCTCAACCCACCAGCTTTTCCTTACATTTTCTCCTCATCCCGCCCAGAGGGAGAAGGGAGCAAGCAAGCAGCCGCAGGGTGCTTTGCTGCCGGCTGGGCCTCAACCATGACACTTAGCTGCATTAGCTAGCCCTATTAAAAATTTTTTAAAATCAGGCTATTGATCTTCAAAGCAAAAAAGGTATTTCTACTGTCCTGCTGCAGAAGCCAAGAATTCTTTGTACTACAATTTAAAGCGCACCCCCTCTTCTCCTTAGCAGGTTTCTGCCTCCATTCAAGCAATAGTCCACCACAAAATCTGCAGCAGCTGCAAGGTAAGTACAGATCAGCTTCTGTCTTTCCTCCCAGTTCCAAACAGCAAAAAGAGAAACACAGTTCACAGTAACATGCCAGCAACTATCCCAATAAGGGGTACCATAAAGTGGGATTCAAACCCTACAAAATTTAGCAAAATTTAGCAACATCATGCCTGGGAAAGCAAATTCAAAAGCTAGAGACGGGGGTGAGCTTCATGTGCCAGAAATGATGTGCCAGTGTCGTGCGGTATCCTTTCACAAGTAAACAACCTTCTCAAGAGAATGCAACAGTTACCTTAAAATTTGCAATCAGCAGGGCTGCCAAGCCATACTACTGTCACTTTGAACTGAGGTCAAAGCAAGCAAGAAGTTATCTAGATAGGAAGGGTTGGAGCCTCCTAAAAAACCAACCCAACCCAACAACCACCACCAAAAAACCAAAACCCAAAACCTCATTTCTTCAGAAGGGCAACTATGAAAAGCTTATGATCTAGGTTCAAGAGCATCACACACTTAAGCCCCTGCATATGCTTCTTCTAAGATTTAGGGGGAATTACCAAAGTTGCCAAAAGCTACCATGCAGCTCACGTAAGAAGCAGTGGCAAAATGAACTAGAGCAAAAAATGCTGAAGAAGTTCTTTATTTGATATGTTTAACTATTTGAAATTAATAGGAACTGGTTGGAATGGCTCAGAGCAGCTATGTGGGGAACAGTTTCCTGATAATTTATAAGCATCTCAAAAAGCAGAAGTAAACTGCCAGGGCAATTTCAAAGAGGCTTTTATCAACAGTTTTAAGCGGGCGAGATAACAGACACTGCTCTGGCTGGAAACAGTTTTCTGTAAAGTTTGTTTACAAAGAGTATGTATATGGAGAACGGACAGATGGCCTTACGCAGATTAGGAACTCAATCTACAAACTACAGAACAAGCTGCATAATGGACGAATGCAGCTCTGCTTCAAAACAAAAGACTCAGGTCATCTTTTTTTGTCATCCTATTACAGGATTGTATGTTTAACACAAGCTTCTTGCCAGAGTAGAAAAGTAGAAGGGTACCACCATCTCATGACAATGTTCTGAACATGCTCAGAATTCGAGGGAAGAAAAAAAGCCAGATAAATAGTCACTGATTTTAAATATGTATTCTCTAAACCTAGGAAGTGTTCTAATCTTTAGAAAAATGCAAATCCACGAGTGACAAGCCAATTGTTAATGGCTTGTATAAAATTGTCCCTCTCCCCCCACCTTCCTTCGATAAAAAAAAACAAACTGAAAATTTTTCATAAACAGTATCGAAAAGCAAAAGTTTGCCACCTATCATAGCATCTGCTCACCCTGACAGGTTGTCCTAAAAAATTTGATTTCAGATGACAACCACGGTTTATTTCACGTACAGAATATACCCATGCATATTTCTACAACAGCTTTTCCACTCACACCTTCCACTGTATTCACTGAAATGTGCATTCACCCTCCACTTCATACCTGAATCATGAAGTCATTTTCTTCTTTTACTTCACAAACACATCGAACAATCTCAAAATCACTTTCTTCAGCTTCTTCATCAGGGTTCGTGGTTATATCGACATCCTGACTGCAGTCATCATCACTCCAAAGCAAGCTATCCATAGATGACTCACTCAAGGTGTCATCCTCTGCATAAAAGGCAGTTAATATAAAATCCTGAGTAATTACAAAACGGTCAACTAACTCTCAAGATTTCATCCCAAATATGCAGACATACATTTCTAAAAGCATGAGTTCAATGTGTTAACATTGTGATGTTCCTTATGCAGTACCCTTCAATACACAGTAAGTTTATTGAAGGGCACTAGATAATGAAGTCTTATATTCTCACTAATAGCTCTTTCAAAATATTCCAACTTACCAGCTTCTGTCATTAAAAGTGTACTCTCGACACACAGTGCCTCAAACCAAAGGCACAAAGTCTTTTTAGACAAGTAACTATAATAAACAAAGCCAGATTTATAAATTCAAATAGGAGTCGTACTAGTTTCTGCAATTAGTATAGAATTGTGACTTGGTACTTTAAGTTTAGAGCTCCCAAAAAGAGGTAAGCGGGTTCTGTCTTACAAACCATTCGATCTCACAAAGTAATGTCTCCATTACAGAAACACTCAGAGTCCAACACAAAATTTAATCCTGCTCCAGAAATGGTTATTTTCATGTAGATTCCTGTTGAGGACACATTATCAATTCAGGGCAATGCACTGCCCAAGGTATTCTTTAAGAATGCTCCCACACTACATAAAGCACTAATACATCTCTGTGGATTCAATAAAACTGCCAAGAAAATCTTCATCGAACGACATGCTAAATTGAGATGCTTACCTCAACAATACTCATGCAATGTCTACACCTTCCTTGAGGATGGAATGGGAGGGTCAAAGGGACAAGATGAGGATTTTGATTATTTGGGAAATACTCTAATGATCTGGAGGAGAGTGGAAGTGAAAAATTCTAGTCACTCTTAACTAGACTGTGGTCTCTCACCTATATTGTGTAGAACTATTTTGATCACTTAGCCCCTAAAACAAGACTGTAGAACTAGAACCACCAGTCTGTGGTATAAACTAGATCTTTTGGAAAAAAACCTGTTCTCAAATTTAAGGGACTGAAAACTCAATGCCCTAGTTAATTTCCATGTTTAAAAGTTTTACTCCACCTCTGAGATACAACACTTTCCTGAAGTACTCTGGAAGCAACGTGTTAAGCATGCTGCACTTTCATTCTACACTAGAGTTTTACTCTAGTAAAACAGACGCAGACGCAGCAAGCAGCAAAGTAACTGTGAAAGGAATGTATTGAAAATAGTTTTATTTCTTTTCACCTCTTTCAATGTCTATGAACTGATCAAAAGAAGTCTGAGCAACTGATGGCCAAGTTACTAAATTGCAAGCATGTTCCATGGTCGACATGCTCCAAAAACGCAACTGATCGGACTTGCAGAACATGTTTTAAGACATTATCGCCATCTGCACTTCAGTAGGTTTTAATGTTTCCTCTTTTCCCTATATAATGGAATTAACTGGAGTTAGTTTTTACATTTTGCCTAATACCAAACAATAAAATAGTTGTGTCAAGAAGAAAAAAAATCAAATGGTCACCAACAGCGTATCTGTACAATAATGAATTTAAGGTTCCTGTACATAATCAATCTGTCACGCATTTCCTATTTCCTTCAAATTTGTGAGCTTTAAGAACAACAGAAAGAACAAAATGTTTGTCTTCCTTTTTTATTGTACCAGATTACAACAGTAAATAGTAACCACGGACCAAGATATTAAAAATTATGAAAGCTGGAACACAGCAGTTACATTTTTATAAGCTCTGTTTATGAAGTACTATGCAGACACCAAGAGTTTATGATTTTGAAGCTCAGAAAGTCATTATAACCATGTATCATACTGCATCTATACAACATAACCCCACCCAATGGACTCTCAAACGCAGAACTTACGAGTGTATAAAACTTGCATAACATCATTTTAAACTCTGAGTTACTACTTTGAGGAAACCTTAGGAAATATGAAAAATGTAATTACTGAACATTGTCATTACAGAGTTAATAAGGTGCTTCAAAAAGGTGCAAAATGAGTTTGATTTCTGAAAAAAAGGCAGTAGTCTTAAAACTTCTGTGAAGGCAGAGTCAAAGCAAGAAGTCGCAACATCAAGCTCTGGCAAACTTCAGGCAGTGGAAAGGCAATATGCACAGTGCTGCATAAGGACAGCCAAATTTACATCATGAGTACCAGCTTTCATACGTATTAGTGCAGCTCACACATTTACTGGTAATGAAAGACAGCACCAGCAAACCATGCAGGAGAGCCATCTTACCATTTGTTTTTGATTTTCCTCTGTGCTGTCCAGAATCAGAGCAGTGTAACAGCGTGCTTGGGTGGGCAGATGATTTATTTGAAGAAATACATTTTGTGACAACAGATTTTTCAGGAGAAAGCTCCTGTGAAATATCTGTGTTTTCTTCACTGCCAGAGTATTCTGCAAAACGGTAAGAAGTGTTATTAGCAATGAGTAGTCAAGAGAAGTTGACAGAAGAAAAAACAGCACCATGCATGCCCACAGCAGGCATGTATAATTCACTGAGACTGTTGTTACTTCAATATGCTAGGACTCTAGGACTTCACTATGCTGCTGAAAGATTTGCAAGCTTTCTAAAGGAAAGAAAGTTATTGTCTGAACCAGAAAAATCTTACGTGGCTCAGTCATCTTTCACTGCTGATGTAAGTGAGAAAGGCTGAAAAGACTGGTAATTTAATGCTAACTATTCTTCGGGGTGCGTCCGTCTACAAACGCTTTCACATTACAGGCACTTCTACACACGCACGGTTAGCTGGAGACATGGGCTACGCCTAATCTCACAGGCTACAAAGTGGACAGAAAGCATCTCTTCTCTTCTTTTCCTATTTTCCTATGTACGAAACAGGATGCATGGGTGAAAAAGCAAACCCCGATTAGGAACATGTGGAGAAAACACCTAGAACAGTTCCTCTGTGAAGTACCTATTCATCATGTCCTGGACTGTATACAAATCCAGGCTGTCTGCAGTTGTAAGCAGTACCCTCCATCAGTTATCTGGAGAAAACCTCCAAAGTTCCCAGACTGAAAAACCCCAAGTGCAACATCAAAAAAAGCCAAGCAACATTTTAAAATCCAAGGGCAGATGGACAAGCAGTTTGTGGGTACTATTTGTGCAACTATTGCATAAGTTTACAAATTATACTTTGCATGTTATCATTTTATTTGAAGGCACCATATAATCAGAAATGCACTAAAATGATTTGCTTCAGTACAATTCTGAGTCAGTCTGCACGTGGTTCATTCTTCCCCTCTGACAGCTTACCCTATTTCTTCACAGCAGCAAAGACAAAGGTGTTTTCTTTCCTGTCTCAGAAAGTCCCCCATAAGGAACTCTATGCATGCCAGATTGAAATGTGCTGCATTAATGATCCCAGACATCCGTTAATGGCATAGAAAGTTGCCACACTTGATCTGCAAACATTTCACTAGAGAAGTCTTTCAGTATCAATTCTGATTTTCCAAAGTGAAGAATCCAATCACCAATAACACCTGGGCCTACGTATGAAGTTCAAAGTGTAAAGTGACCCAAGGAAAGCACTCCCAAGCCTCTGCAGATGAAATCAACAGAGAAGTCATGTTCCTACTACAACCCTATTGGTGTAGGTGGGACAACATGTTAAGAGACATGGCAAAGGGACACAACATGAGCATAGACTTTAAATCAGGCTTTTACGTCATCTCTCCAGGAGAAGGGAGATTTATCCTTTAGAAAAAAAATTTAGGATGCGACAGGTTTAATAAAGCTCATAGTATGGGATTTCAGAGGCTGTAACAAAGTAAAGATGTAGGAAGTAACAAGTAACAGAAAAAGAGGNTTACGTCATCTCTCCAGGAGAAGGGAGATTTATCCTTTAGAAAAAAAATTTAGGATGCGACAGGTTTAATAAAGCTCATAGTATGGGATTTCAGAGGCTGTAACAAAGTAAAGATGTAGGAAGTAACAAGTAACAGAAAAAGAGGACTCATCAACATTTCCAAACTCCATCGTTCATACAGGAGCCTCAAAACCAAGTCATGTAACTGAGAACATCTGGTACACGGGGTACCTGGTAACAAAGCAAAAGGACCTGCCCCCTCTTTCACGTGTTAAAACTTGCATACAAGTACATTTGCTAATGAAAAGCCAGACTTAAAGACTGATACATTTCATTTTGGAGTTAGATTTGTGTGTGCCATTGTTACCAATTTGCCATTTTATTATTAT
>VZSC01008301.1:0-64265 GCA_013398225.1 Steatornis caripensis
TATTTTTTTCCCCAAGTTGAGTCTGGTTTTCACCCGTGACCGTAAGTGGTGAGTGAACCCTCCATGTCCTTGTCTCGACCCACCAGGTTTTCAGTATATTGTCTCCTCATCATCCCACCACGGGGGAGGAGCGAGCGCACGGACATGGGGTGCTTTGTTGCCTGCTGGGCCTAAACCACAACATCTTGTTAGTTTAGGCAGGAATCAGCTTAACCTAAGTTATTCTGCTAAATTTAGTTAATTAAAGCACTGAGATAAGATTTTAAAGTAGCTCTTAGCTAAATGGATTTAAAGTCTGATTTATTGTGATCTAATTTCTGTGTTAACTGACTGAGATCTGAACCTTTTTGATAGCAGCTTAAGTGCAAAGGGTGTCACAACAGATGGGATTTCATATGAGGGGAGAAGGAATGTGAAGAACAATTATTGAGCTATGGGAGAGTATGTTTGAATACAGGAAAAAGCAACATGACTTTTTTGGTTTTTTGCACAGGCTTTGACTTGTGACTTAGGGATAGGACACAATTCAGGATTCCTGGGTTCTGTCAAACCTCGTTTCATAACTGGGATTCTGGACTTGGGGATTATATTTTCTACTGCCACTGAACACAAAAATGCAACAGTCTCTTCTCTGTGCCCTTACATGCTATGATATCCTGTGTGGTTTATCTGCTGCAATAAGCTCCTAGATGCTTCAAAGGCTTCAGATTCAGAGGTTCTGTCCCTATTCTACTTCCTAGTTCTGTCCCTACTACACTTCTTTAGCGTTTTCCTATGCCAAATGTAAAAGACAGTCTGGTAGCAAGGTATGACTGGGAGTGGAGGATACTCCACAGCTTCAGCTGGGGTGTTAGGCTTGTAACAGAGGAACACCTCCCTGCTACAGCCAGGGAAGAATAAGCCCTCAGGCTGCTGATCAGGGAATGTGTATGAACCACTGTGCTCTCTCCACTGAGAGTTGTCATAAGTTACCACAGAGATTCTTCCCACCTACAAAAAATGGAGAGAAGCAAAGATCTGAATGTGGAAGATTGAAAGAAATGGAAAAACTTGAGGACCTCTTGAGGTCATTTAGCCCAGTTTTCTGCTCAGAGCAGGGCTAACTTCAAATTCAGACTGGGTTGTTAGAGCTTCTGCCAAATCTGGTCTTCGTTGTAGTCTTGTGTTTGGAGAAGAAAGTTTCACATTTATTTAAAAGGAAACTCCTCTTCTGCAGAGGATTCAGGGCTTCCAAACAGCAGTTGTATGAAATCTTACTACAAGGATTGTTGTATTGAAGGTTCAAGTGTTACTAGCATTTCCTTTCTGCTTTCAGGCAGAGAGACTGTTGGTTCCAGCAACATGGAGGATGATGTCAGCTTGAAGTTCCGTCAGCAGCTTCTGCTTATTGACGAAAATCTGGTGACTGAAGATGTGACAGCTTTAAAATTTCTGTGTACTGACTTGCTCACCTCCAAAAAACTAGAAAGTGTAAAGTCAGCAGTGGACATCTTTGAGCTTCTCATGGCTGAAGAATACCTGAATGAGAAAGATACTTTCCTACTAGCTGAACTGTTATATAGAATTAAATGTCACTCCTTGCTCAAGAAACTTGGTTATACCAAGGAGAAAGTGCAAGAATATCTGCATGAGAAAGGAAGAGTGTCTCCGTACAGGTAAGCTTGCAGTGAGATTCTGTTCTCTCCATTACTGCCATCTATGCCATACTGTTTCCCTTTCAATTTTTAAATTCTCAGATTGCTTTTAATTTCTACACTGTCTTCTGCTCTGTGTTTATCTCACTGTAACTCTTGTTACAGGCAGATGCTGTATGAATTGTCAGAGAACATTACCAATGAGATGTTGAAGGATATCATATTCCTCCTGCAAAACTGTATTCCAAAGCGACGGATAACTCTTGTATGTGAGGAGAGAGCCAAATATGTGTATGGCGGGAAGGGAAGAAGGAGGGGGGGAAATAGGAGGAAAAGCGTGAAGAGAAAAGTATTTGGCATAATCTGCAACTAGGCTAGTTAGCGTTTATAGGATTAGCAAGGAGAAAGCTGTTGACAGGTAAGTGTGGAATTTGGTGCTTTGTGCCAAGGTCAATCACATGACAAATCAAATCTTTGCCTTCCTTGAGCCATGTGCAAAGGAGATTCCTGTCCCTATGTCATTGGTACTGTTTCACAGCAATAGAGCCTTGTCAAAGCCAAGACTCATAATATGGTTTGAGTGAATCTGTTTAAACAAGACCATACCAAATAATAATGCAACCAGTAGCTTTCCATGGAGCAACGTTTCCACCGCCCACAGTGATGTAAAATTGACTGTTTGGACCTTGTTGGTAGGAAGCAAAGCAGATAATAATGTGATTGAGGCAGATAGGATTGAGGCAGGTTTTGAGTTCTAAAGAACAATAACTATTTTATTCTCTCCTTTTGGCTGTCAGTCTGCTCTGGAATTGCTGGTTTTATTGGAAAAACAGGGCCTTTTAACTGAAAACAATGTACAGATGCTGGAGGAAGTCTGTATGAATGTTTCACCTGATCTCCTGGAAACAGTAAACTGCTACAAAAGGGCAAAAGGTGAGACATTCAGAGCCAAGGACTAGGTTTGAAGGGTCTGGGCAACTGAACCTCAAGGTTCTCTGCGTGCATTGGTGAAACAGGAGCTAGAGTGGGATCATTCATCTTCACACACAGATTTGGCATAACAGTCCCTAGCTTGCATTACTTCTAGCTGAATGCCAGCAGGGACATGTTGGAATATCTGAGGCCACGCAGAGCAGTCCGGTACATACAGAACAGGCTGGGAAACTGAAAATCTATGTACGGTTATGCAACTCTTCTCCAGCCCTCCATGAGTAGCATTGAGATTATGATGACTGTCCTGTAAAAGGCACTTTGTGATTTATGAATGTACACTACAATGAGGTAGTTGGCTGCTAATAAGCTGGCGAGGCAAACTCTGCAGGCGTGTCTGATACATGGTAGGCTTTATTATTA
This sequence comes from Steatornis caripensis, assembly GCA_013398225.1. Classification (NCBI taxonomy): domain Eukaryota; kingdom Metazoa; phylum Chordata; class Aves; order Caprimulgiformes; family Steatornithidae; genus Steatornis; species Steatornis caripensis. Next base: position 2,988 of record VZSC01008301.1, read on the forward strand.
ACTGTGTGATTCACGTTATCAGGTGTTATACTGCAGTTTGTATTTTTCCTTCATTTGAAGTCCTGTGGAGTGACTGTAAGCATACAGGGGGAAAAGTTCTATTTCCATTTGTTTAAGCACTGGGAAACAAATTCTGGGAAGTACAAAGCTACATCTCCCCATTAGGTGCAAGGGCACTCAGCGTTTCAGGAGTTCTATTCCCCCATGCTTTCTGAGTGCGTTTCAAAGTTGTTTTCTGTGTTAATTTATCTTTCAGTAAGTATAGATCTGCATTTGCCTAATGTGCAGATTCATACTGGTTTAACTAAAAGGCACTTGGCTTCTCTTATTTTGTCTCTGTCTGCTCTTAGCATCTCTGCCCCGGGAGGAGAACGCTCTGCCAGTCAAGGAATATTCGTTGTCTCACACTGGAGGCATCGGAGTTTTCACTTCCACACAGGTACACTGGAGTACATAGTGCCGACCTGGGTTTTAGTGGTTTGGGGCGTTGGGGTTTTTTTTCTTGCCTTTATTTTTAAACAATACCGGCTGAGAGATTTTTTGCTAAATCTTCTAACTTGTTTTAGGAAGGGAACAAGCATATTTGTTCAGCATGTAAGAAATATAGCTGCGTATCGTATCAAATAGTGGAAGTCAAAAATACTACTATTGGTCCTGTGCAATTGGGGAAAAAATTAATGTTAGGAAGAGAGATGAGTGAGAGAAAAAGCTAGACAGGTGCCTTCTAGAGAATGGGTCAGTTGGTGCTGATTTTTAAAGTTTCGGCTGATCAACACTAAACTTTCTCTAAAGGCTGACACCGTACTTTGATGATGAGCTCAAACTGCTGCTGTTAAAGGAAGTGGTCCCATTTTCTCAGTGTACCAGTCCTTGATCAGTTAAACCCTTTCTGCATGGTGAATCAGATTGGGAAACTTACCAGGGCTATAACTCATCTCTTTTTTGGAGAAGAGGAGAGTAAGGGAGGGAGTTTTAACCCAGTTCTGAATGAGGAAAACCAGTGATCTTTCTAAGGATATGTCACAGAAATGAAGTTACAGTAGACAAGAGCTGAGGAAAATGAGCTATGTAGTATCAGAAGGGTTTACATTGCTGCCACTTGGAGCTGTATTTGCCCTACAAGTGTAGAGGGTTTAGGGAAGCCTTCATGCATGGCACTTGGCACAGTAAGAAAATGAATGTATTTTTATTAAGAAAACATAGATTTAAAATAATTTTTAAATAATTTTTAAAAAGGTTTAGAGACTGTTTCCATAATCCTGATTATCATGTTTCATTTTTCTTTAAAATCATGAGAGGTTATTCACTTTTTCCACACTGTATAATAAACCATTGACACTTACTGGTAGAAGATGTCTCTTAAGCAGGACTAGAATCACGAGTTATAATGATTTATTCTCAAATAATTTACTATCCAAGAGAATTGATACAGGACTTTGTTGGAACCTTTATTTTCTTTATAGTGATTGTCTTCTTCTGTAGTGACAGGATCATTTCGAAGCGTGTCATGGTAAAGTGAAAGAAAATTCTTTGCTGTTTCCCTTTATCCTTAGGAGAAAATACAGTTGTTTCCAGCTCTGTGAGATTTGCTGTAAGTGGGGAAGTCTTTTGTAATTTCATTATTAAATGCTTTGCTGGTCTTAGGAATTCAGTATTTTTGCTCCTCACTGCTTAAAAGAGCTTTGTATTAAGCCTGTTTCACTAAATCACTATGAAAACTTATAATAATGATTTTTAACATGGTATTCCCCCCACTCAAAAAATAGGAGACCTCGATCAAATCTGTCAGTTCTGTTATCAATGGTAAGAATTTCTGAAAATATGTTTGGTTTTTATTACTTTTATGTTTAATGGTGCGTTCCTTTACTTTCTCTGGGAAATTTCTAGCATTTGGTTTAATGCAACACACTTACCTTGTTGTCTTCTTGGAAGGGTCTTTTGCTTTCTGCACAAATAGATTCGAAGGATTTCTCTTATATAAAAGAGGCAAGACAAAATTGGCAAATCCTGTGTACTTTGTGAGTAATTTACTAAAAACCAATACACTTTCTGGGAAGTGAAATAAGGGCTGGTCTGATTAGAAATAGAAAGATGGTATCTTTCCTGAAAACAAAAACCAAGTTTTCTGTTTAAATACCCCTAAGAGGACAAGAGAATGGGACACTATGACTGTTTATAAAACTGAGATGTTAATTTTTTGGATGCAGCTTTTACCTCTGACTTACTTTGCTGTATTGATAGTTACGTTGAAGAGCCTGGCAGTGTTGCATGGTAGGGATGGATGTTTTGAATGCATTAGTGTACGATTTATACAAAAGCAGATAAGCGTTTTAGGGCATTCAGGAGGAGAAGGAAATAAAGCAGCAATAAAGTTGCTTTTTGGATCAGATCTCTGAAAAGATTCTGTACAAATAACAGTGAGTATTTTGCATCCATGTTTGTGACCACGTCAGATAGGCCACTTGCAAAATACATTAGTACAATATCTGTCAGCTCTTTTCCACTTTCAAGCTCTGTCAATGCAGCCTGGCTCTGAAAGTTAGTCTGGTGGTTATTGTCAGTGATTCAGGAACAAAAAAAAAAATCTGTAATGGGAGCTTCAGTAGTAACATTATAGATCCTTCTTACAATACAGTTTATTTCTAAGCTGATTTCCAAATGAAAAATTCATTTGAATGTCTCAGGTAGAACCTGTCCTTGTACCACAGATATCTTTGTTCCATAATAACGATAGAAATAGAAACCTTGCCTTTGTCACAAAAATATATATAATAAAAATAACTGTAGACATTTTCAGAATAGATCCTTTGAACACGATGATGCTATCTCATATGGAGGAATTATTCCTTTCAATGAAACAGTATTTCAAATACAAAACGTGCTGTACTGTAGCTGAACTCCTTTTTGCTGTGTCCACCAATATTGGATTTATCTTCATTAAGTGTCTGTGCTGGGTTTTTTCCTTAGATAACACAGCAGCTAATCTTACACAAGGCGTCTCTGAAATGAACCTTGAGCTGCCTAGAGAATTCAGCAATGTCGAAAATGAATTCAAGGTTTGAGACAACCTCTTAAATCTTTTTTTTTAATACCTGGGTGTGTGGGGTCTTCATCCCTGTAATGACATTTATCATGCACGTGAGGTGTCTGTGTGTCTCATGAAGTTTTTTGAGTTGTCTGATCAACTAGAATGTTTCAGAGAATATTTTAACCTTGGAGGCCAGAAACTTACCACTATTGAAAGGTGTGGTGGAGGCAAAACGGGCATAATACGTTTTATGTTACCCACACAGCAGTGCATCTGCTTATCTTCCTGATACAGGCGAAATGTTTGGCATTTTCTTAAGTTGTGCATTTTGGAGATAGGAGCAGAATGTGCAAGACACAGAGACAGACATAGCTTCACAGTTCTCTCTTTCCGGATCTGGCTTAGAAAAAGTTTCAGGATTCCTTGAAATTAAAAGCGATAAGGGGTAGCAAGCATGCAAAGACCTTGTGAGAAGCATAAAAGAAAGCAAGAGTTTTTAGTAAGCTATTTCCTCAAGAAACCAGAGGCCTTGGTACAGGAGAAAAGATCCCTTTAGTGATATCCCTTTGTAGAAGCCTTATGTGCACTCTTTAACCTTGTATGGCAGTGTAACCACTGAATTCTCCCTCTGGCTTTTTCCTTCAGATGAGCATGGATATTGAGGGAGCAAGTTGCTGCATTTGTTTATAGCTATTTAATTTCTTGAAGTTCTGTGCTATAGCATATTTTCATCACCTGATGTTCAGACTGCTGTAGCAAAAGTACTTCTTGCCGCTGTTAAAGGAGCTTGGAGTGCTGCCTTCATATTGTTCTACTAAAATGCACAAAAGCAGGTATTTGTTGCTTGCTCTCTAGTTAGCAGAAAGGAACTAGAGTGGTAGGATTTTTTTATTTCAACCCGAGGCTGGACTTGAAGACATGGTACTTGAAGTATTGGTGATTTTTTCACTTTTTAAAACATTCTTTCTTAAGTGTGGGAGGTAATTTTTAAGTCTTGGCAAAACTGGTGGTGTGGCAATTTTATGCATTTCTGAGATCTCTGTTCTGCTTGCATCCCTTTCCAGTGGATCAGTATGAACCACCTGCTCCAAGTATTCATCACTACTCTCAAAAAGAACAACTCGGATGTCTAACATCCTATAGTTTCACTATGAACCCTCTGCCATCTGAAGTTAAAATATTGTTGTGACATTGGAAACAGTTGGGGTCTTCTATCCCCATCATCGATTCAGATTGCAGAGTTTGGCTGCCAAATCCTTCCTTTTGAATACAGATGACCAACCCAGCTGCTAAACCTTTCCTCTACAGTTTGATAGTATGGTGACAGAGTGTGCTTGAGGCTTCACCCATGTCTTTTCATACAAGGAGGCATCAGCTTTTCAAAAGTAACCCACAGTGTTAGGTACCTCCAATTTTTGGATGCCAATTCTGAGACACATTAAGGAAATATGAGTAAGCTGAACAAATTCATTGAGGGTGTAAGCATTTTTCCTCTCCTTTCTGCAGAAGATGACAAGCTACAAAATGGATGGACCACACAGAGGATTTTGCCTTGTTATCAATAATGTTAACTTTGATGGGTCTCTTCAGCAGAGGAAGGGTTCTTGCAAAGATGCTGGTAAGTTACTGAAGTGAGATTTTTGGGAGGATTAGTCTCTCCATTTCCTTATGCAAGTTGATTGTCTAGTATTTCTCTATATTTTATTGTCTGTATTTTAGTTAGTTAATGTTCTTAAAGAGTAAAATGTTTGATATGTGTTAAATTGTGTCATTGTGTATCCTAGGGGAGGATGGGTTAAAGGATGAATAACCACTGAGTTTCTGATGCAGCTGGATCACTCTTGAATCATTTTAAGAATCCCTTTTTACTTAGCCTTTATCTATAGCTATAATAAAGAACTAAAACTGAACTAAACCGTAATTCTATGTAATATTGTGCAAAATCCCATAATCAAGCAACTCTGTGCATATTTCTTATTTTCTCTCTTGTGCATGAAACTCTAATAGTCAAAACTGCAACTGGAAAATAATGATGTGAGGAAGGTTTTGAAAGGTCTAATCTGAAACTTGGGGGAGGGTGGAGGATTCCTCCTATTTTCAGGTGTCATTTGTGAGCTCACTTAGCGTCTCATTATACATTGTAAAATGTCATTGCCTTTTCTGAAACTGGTCTAGAAAATTTCAAGAACTCCGTGTTTGAGCTGATGCCATCTTTTTTTATTCCAGTTAACCTTTAGCTGATACTAGTATAAGGATGAATCTGCAGAAGTGTCAGAGTGTAAAGTCTTTCCCGGTTCAGATTAGCTTGCATAGTGACTTCATAAAATGGTTTTCTACTGCCTCAATTTTTCCTTTTATCTTCCTTTTAATTGCAGGGGAACTGGAGCGGGTATTCACATGGCTTGGTCTGGATGTGAGGACTTACACAGATCTGACATCTCGAGAGATTAAAGAGCTCATGCAAACTTGGCAGTGTTTGCAAGATCACAAAGACAGGGACTGTTTTATATGTTGTATTCTGTCTCATGGAGAGTCAGGAGCAATCTACGGGAAAGATGAGGAACTTGTATCAATCCGTATGATCATGTCCCACTTCACAGCCAAACAATGTCCACAGCTGGCTGAAAAACCCAAACTCTTCTTTATCCAAGCATGCCAGGGTAAAGAGATACAGTGTCCTGTCTATGTTGAAGCTGATGCACGAATTCCTGACTTGCTTTCCATGCAACAGAGTGTTTCTCCTTCTGAAAGTATTCCTGAAGAGGCTGATTTCCTCCTAGGCATGGCCACAATTGACGGATATGTCTCTTTCCGGCACATTCAACAGGGTGCTTGGTATATTCAGGCCCTGTGCAGCAAGCTACAGTTGTTGGTACCAAGGTAAATACTTTGCTTAGCTCTTCCATGAAAAAATGGGAGAAACTTCCCCTTTTATTTCTCCAAAGGCAAATCAAATTAATGTAGGAACACTAACCAATGTTCTGAGGTGGACAAAATTAGTTAAACTGATTATTTGTTTGCTTGCCACTGATAAATTTACATTAACACTGCTAGTACCATAGAGATAATCTGAAAAATGTGAAGTTTATTGTAAAAAACCTCAAAACCTTCCACCTGTATTCTTTAAGGCAGAGCCATCTGTTTCTTGAGTGGATTCTTTTATTCCATTATTTTTCTTTGCTGGTGGAATCAAGCAAGGCAGAGTAAGAAAAGGTCTTTTGTTTTTAATATGACTCAAATGAGAACAAAAGAGGAAAAATTTGGAGAAAAGGATGTTTCCTTTTTTGTGTTTTAAATGTTTATACTGTATCTTCTAGATGATCTGGGAGATGTTAAATGGAGGGCCATCTGCTCATTAATATATAATTTTTTAATTTTTGCTTTCCTTCTGGCTGTAGGGGTGAAGATATTTTGTCGATTCTTACAGAAGTTAATGAAGATGTGGGCAGACGTGTTGACCGCTTGGGGACAAAGAAGCAGATGCCCCAACCGGCATACACCTTAAGAAGAAAATTTATATTCCCAGTACCTAGAGACCCTCCTCCTTCACAGCAACATTGAGGCTTCTAAAATACATCCTTTTATCAGCACATCTCATTTAAATGCAGTTCACCATACTACCTGTTTTAAGGCAGTTACCCAGAATCCTGAGGAACTGTTAGCTTCAGGGCAAGGCTTCATAATGTTTTGCAAAACAAAATGTGAAACTGGAGGAGATACAATTAAAACAATCCATGTGCCAGCTATTTATATCATCTGTGTATTCATAGTTTCAGGGTTGGGAGAAGCATGCTTCTATTAATGTTTTTGTACTGCACAGACTGCAGATATGGAAGTGTTTTTCTGACAGCATAAGGGTTTCATTTAGTCTTCCATATCTAAACCAGGCTTGTTAATGGTCTGGTTTAGGCTCATCGTGTTTTATTTTGCAGGCTAACAATTTTAAATCCTGCCTCTAAATCCACTACCTGTGTTCACAGAGAAATACAGAGGTGGGAATGAAGAGGAGGCAGTAAGTGGAAAAGGAGTTCTTCCATCTCTAAATTGAATTACGTTTAACTTAATGGAGAACAAGTTCACTATTGAAATCAGTAATTTGTTCCACAGGGTACACTGATACCAACTAATGGCTAACACAAACTTCATGTGCAATGAAAACTTTCCAAAATTGAGCAATGCCAAAATCCTGAATAGCATTCACTCTGTGAAACCTCATGAGCTGTCGTTTCCCCATCACTTTTGGGAAGAAAAGTTAGGGTAGAAGATTTGCACGCTATGAAATACAGCATTGAGCTGTGTATCTGTGTAGGTTTATCAGATTGATTAACTTTATTAAGCATTAAATTCTCTGATTATCATTTCTTGTATTAAGATCTAAAATGCAGTCATACGAGAAACAAGGTTCCTTGCTGATTAAGCTTCTGACTTAGCATTTTGTGAGTTAAGAGAAATAATGTCACGTTGCTTTGTTATGAGCATTTGCTGTGTATGTCCGTATCCTTCCTTCTTGCTGCTGCATTAAATTCATACTTCTTTTTAAGAGCTTGGTGAGATAAAAATTACGTACTGGGGTGAGGCTTATCCTTGTTGCTGAGTGGCCCCTGCACTTTGGGCTGCGCATTATCAGTGGGGTTTTAACTGCCTCAGGGTTTAAGCTGAAGTGAAACTTAGTTTCTTTTGGCAAAACACGTGATTACTAGCCGTAAGTTAGGGTGAAAATTTGAAAAGAATACTGTCTAGTGCTGTTGGATGCAATTTTTAGCTTGCACTGTCCAGGATTTTTAGGAGGGGAGTTTTGCATCATATGGAGCATTGAAATGCAGCCAGTTTGCCAAAACACAATGGTCACCTTTTATCGTGATGAATTGATAGTTGTGTGACCCACTGCATTTTGAGTCTTCTGAGTTAGTATGGCTGCCACACTTGAAGTCGCATTTGTGCCACAGATAGAAAATGTTTTGTCTGTTAGTAGAATATATAACATACTGTAATAGAGTCATGAAGTGTCTGGCTCACAATTACTGTTCAGACTTGGTGCGCTCTTCGTTTGTATGTTTAGGTAACAATTGAGTCTTTATCCGTACAGAATAAACATTGACAACAATTTTGACCTTGTTTTGCGGGATCTTTTTTTCTTTTTTAAGTTTGGTAGACAGAGAACATCATGTTATCTCGCATTCTCTGTAGAGACTTTTGCCTGTGTAATCTCCAGTTAAATCATAGGTAGGCAAAGGGAGTCAGAAGAGTCTAAGATGACTTCTGCCTTCAGTTCCCTGGGGAGAGGGATCCACGCTTGGGAAGTACAAAAGACTGGTCAAGTCTCCCCCACTCAGAGTAAGGTTTGTTCAAACACAATTTAGACTACCATGACTTACACTATTTAGTGTGAATATTTAGCTTGTGTGTGTTGAGGGTTGTGTTTATATGGCTGCACACTGTAATACTTGGGTGCATGCAGTGGTATTCTGTCAGCACAAGCCCAAAGGCAGGGTAGGCTTAGCGTTGTAACCGCAGCTGCCATTCAGCAAGACTGTTGGACGTTTCTGTGTGATCTCCTGTGATGTATTTGAAGATAGCAGTTTGAAAGTCTTGGGGGAGAGTAGGTGATTTTTATACAACTTAGATATTCATTGCTCCTTGCTGTCCACACTGTACACCTTCAGCGTAGCTCTAGTAATACAGAGCTGTGCCAGAAAGAAATCGGCCTAAAACAAACAAAAAAGATGTGGTTCGTTTCTGTTGAGGTTTACTGGTGGCATACAGAAGCATATGCGCATGCTCTCCATCTACAGAATTAGTGCCTTGTGCAACCCTTGTTTAGACAGATTTAAATGGAACTAGTGTAAAAAGAGTCTTTCTGTTGGGGAAGTTGGTATCTTGGGAAGATCATGATCTTAAAGAGGGATTTGTAACATCCACAAGTCGCTGGTAACCCACCCCTCCTGACAGTTTTTGTGCAGGAGCTGTGTAACCTGCCTTGTGCCAGTAGAGGCCACAGTCACTACAGTTGCTGAATAGTAGCCTCAGCATTTTCACTTCCTCAAAACCACCCTTTCTGGGAGAGATGAATTTTTGGCAGGCTGCTTTACAGGAATAGATGGGGTCACAGAGACCGTTGTAGAGGAAGCTGGAGGGACAAAACCAGGATGCTAGGGAGCTGAGGGAAATTGGAGACTGTTAACTGTAAGTTCACAAAAGGACAGCAATATTTTGTGGAAGGGCGATGGAGGATGAAATAAGAAGTGAAACAGCAAAGACAAAGAGGAACAGCAGTGCCAGGAGGGGTGGTCCTTGAAACTGCTGCATGATGGGAGAAGCCTGTGTATGGAAAGAGCCAATGTGGGCTTGGTCTTGTCCGCAAATATTTTCACACAGTGCCTATCACGGCATGCTTCCTCTTTCAAACTGCAACTGGAGTCTTGAGTCAGTTAAGACAGAAGAACTGATGCAGGGATTGAGACTCTGAGGCATGGGATGACATGGAGACAGCCATTTTGGACCTGAAGATCAGGTAGTGCTCGTGGTGTCCCTCTGCTGCTCCCAGCCTTTGGATAAAAGGACAACTCATGCCAGTGAAATAAGTCAGACACGTTTTCTGAACTGTTACTAGCGTGTGCCGTTTGGAAGGAATTTGTATGCCTCGTTCTGTTGAAGGGTATGTTACAATTTTGAGTTTACAAAGGTAGATAGGTTGAAATTAATAAATGATTGTTTTTATTGCAAAATTTTAACAAATTTTGGTTCTCCTAACTATCTCTCTTCATAATGCTGACTTCATAAGCTTCAGAGAGTCTGGTAGCTGTACCAATTTCTGATCATGTACTTTCTGCCATAAGGAAGATAGTGGTGACCAGCAGACCATGCTGGGAACCTTACCATTGAAGGAAAGAGTTCTGTGCTTCAAAGAGGGTGAAAATGGCAAAAGTTAGTTACTGCTTAAATTCTCTTGTAAGTAGGGAAGTATATTACATAAATAATTTCAAAGGAATGTTTAGCCTTTCAGTTCCCTGTAGTCACTGATACTGAATGCAGTGCTGATAGTTGACTTTTTTAAATCTAGGAAATAATCTTCCATGAAAGTGCATGTTAAAAATAGGCTGGGGCGAGTTGGAGAGGGCCTTCAGAGAAAGGAGGTAGGTGACACAGCAGGACTGTGGAACTGAGATATTTTTAAATGGGAAGATATAGTTGATTCACCCTTCCCTCGCTGTGTTTTCATTAGGATTTACATATGGAGGCAAATGTACTGAGCTGTGCTGTGTGCTAGAAAGTCCTGGCTATGCTGCTTAGTGTGTCCGCTTAAAACAAAAGCAAAAACTAGTTAGTTTTGTGGCTTGTTTACAGTTTTTTCTCACAAATTAATAACTAATTTCCTGAACCTGGAACCACGATGGGTGGAGTAGGGAACTGCTGCAGTACAACCACAGCTTACTACTTCATTAGAACATACTTTCTGTAAGTCATGTGACAATATAGACCATAGTACACAAGGCAGGACTTTTCCTGGAACTTTGGAGACTATGACTGCCTCACTTTTTTCAGAGTTGTTTCAGCAGTCCTCCAGCCTGTCCTCCCATGTAAGTAATGTAAAATTATTATTATTAATTATTATTCCACTTGCTTGTTGTATCAGTTGTATCTTTAATTTAGTAAAGTGGGAGAAAAAGACAGAAGTTGTTAAATACTGTTTTAGTGTGCTGCCTGTATTTAGAGACAGGCTTAAATATAGTGTGTATGTGGCATGTCTGTTCTAAATGGAATAATTTTGTGGATTTGAAACTTACAGCCTTTGAGAAAAAAAATGAAAATTTCCTTTACCAGAAAGATTGACTTTTATAAGCACATGCCTTGTATCTTAAACAAAAGACATTATTTATGTGAGAAAGAAGATAACTTCAGAACTAGCTACAAAGAAAGTGTTATTCTCTTTTCCGCTTGGATATAAAAATACACAGAGTTGAGATCATTGAATCGTGAGGTTAAGCACATATGATTTGTTCAGATACTAGTGTTTTTGGTGTGATACGGGCTGGAAGATTCTAGTCTGGTTAAAAGTTCAGTTTGAATGAATTTTAATAAAACAGTATTTGGGGGCAAAGCATGAATCATATATGGTGCATCACGATGCATGTTTTGCTGTTTTATCAGGGGTTTTGATAGACAAGGGTTTAAGGTTCAGTTCTGTGTTCATTCTTGCTGACTAACAATTCTGACCAAGGGTATGCCACAAAAAGCTGCTTTGCTGTGGAGTGGTCCTTGGAGGAGAGAGGAGTGCAATTGTCTGCTGTCCTGCTTTGAGCTAGGACAGAACTGTGACATCTGCTAATTATTTTTTGAATATTTACAGTAGAACTGATTCAGTTAGTCAGCTGGGCTACCTTGGAGTAATTAGCCATGGTATTGAAACATTTCCAGTAGCAGTAAATGTATGTAAAGTGGTAAAATGGATTCCACTAGTGTAGGAGCAGGAAGTTTCAATTTGCTGTTGTCAACTTACCGTCTCCCAGTGAGTTCAACGGGACAAGAGATCTCTACTGAACGCATTTCTATAGAGTTTCTCTTCAGAGATTCCTAGGTGTCTTAGATCTAAGGCAGAGAGAATGAAATGGCAAATGGTTCTCTTACCAGAGGTGGTGGAGGCAGGTCTTTTTAAGTGTGAGGATGAGATAGCTGGAGGGCTTGCACTTGGTATTTTCTAACTTACTCCTGTGCTCAAAGTTTGATCCATAAGGCAAGTTTAATATTTCTAAAGCTGACGGAGGAAACAGTGGAGAAGGGAGGTAGTACTTGATGCTCAATGAAACAGAACTAGTTTAACAAGCTGTCGTGGTTTGAGCCCAGCCGGCAACACAGCACCACACAGCTGCTCGCTCACTCCTCCGCCACACCGGGATGAGGTAAAAACGTAACGAACCCTGGTGGGTGGGGACACGGACACGGACATGGACACGGAGCGTTCACTCACCAGTTGTGGTCACGGGCGAAAACAGACAACCTGGGGAAAAAATGAAAGCAGAGTAGGATACGGAGACACGAAAAAACAGATCTTAAAAAAAAAAAATACCCTTCCCTTCACCCCTCCCTCCTTCCCGGGCTCGAGTCCCCGCTCTCCCAATGTCTCTCCCTCCTCAGCAGCGCAGCAGGACAGGAATTGGGGGTGCAGTCAGTTCACCAGAGATTGGCTCTGCCGCTCTTTCCTCCTCAGGTGGGAGGGCTCCTCACACGCTTCCCGTTCTCCAGCGCGGGGTCTCCCCCACGGCAGACAGTCCCTCATGAACCCCTCTGACATGAGTCCTTCCTGCGCGGTGCAGTCCCTCAGGAACGCACTGACCCAGCACGGGCGGCCCACAGAGTCACGGTCTGCTTCGGGAGCAGGCACCTCCCCTGGCGTGGGGTCCTCCACGGGCTGCAGGTCCCTATCTGCTCCTCCATGGCCCTTCACGGGCTGCAGGTTCATCCCTGCCTTGCCATGGTCCTTCACAGGCTGCTCCACGGTGATCCTCCATGGGCTGCAGGGGCACAGCCTGCCCTCTCCGGCCACCTCTGCCCCCTCCTTCCTCACTGGCTCCCATTATCTGCACAGGTGTTCCTCTCACATCCCCCTTCTCCCTCTGCTGCTGGTCTCCACACTGCTCCTTTGTCCCCTGCTTTACCTCATGGCAGAGGCGCATCCGTTGTCTCTAAATAGCCCAGCCTCAGCCTGAGGCCAGGCGGACTTGGAGCTGGGGGAGCTTTGAGCAGCTTCTGACAGGGGCCACCCACCTGTGTAGCACCTTCCCTGCTGCCAAAGCCCCGCCACACAGACCCAACACACAAGCATTCTCCTCGCCTTTTTAAAAGGATTGACATAATCTGTATTTGATTTGAATATTACAAATATTCAGAGAGCTAGGAACTGACTTTTGCTTGATGCGGATAATCCAAAACAGGAAGAGGTGCTTTGGCTATGTTGACCAGGGTCCGAAGCAGTGTGCAAAGGAAAGAGAAGCCAGATAGCTTAGAAGAGTTATACTCATGTGGACTCTGATCTTTGTTACAGTGTAAAAACCTGGCAGTCTGATTGACTGTACGTTCTGTTTTTCAGACTGGCAAGTGGCTCTTGCTTCCAAATGTGATCAAACCTCTAAAAAAACCAATGCCAAAACAAAAACAAAACAGCAGCAGCCTGCCAGGATTGTCTATCTTGTACACGGGTACTTCCTGCTGTCAGACACACCGTAGGAAGCAACAATGATCCCTGACTTTCTCTGCCAATTTCTCTTAGTATGTATTTTTTATTTTCCTTGTTGAGAGAACCAAAAGAGCTAAGCATCAAAGCTATGATAGCAAGACAGCCTCTCTCTGCTGAAGTACTCTTGGATTGCATGTATTTATTTTGGGCTATTCTACATGATATGATAGCTTTTATAATCATGTTGTTGCACTACTGTTACTGACAAATGAAATCAACTTCTGTTTGTGTTTAGATCCAACTCCTGATGTGAAATGAGTGCAGACTTCCACAAACTCCTTTTTGACATTTCTGAGGCTTTAGTCACAGATGAACTGGCGGCTCTGAAGTTCCTCAGCCTGGAGCACGTCCCCATGAGGAAGCTGGAAGCCATCCAGGAGCCCAAGGCCTTCTTCGAAGTGCTACAAGAGAAAGACATGCTCGAGGCGGGGAACCTGTGCTTCCTGAAGGAGCTGCTGTACTGCATCAATCGGATGGACCTCCTGGCTGCCCACCTGGGTTCCAGCCGAGAGGAGATGGAGAGAGAGCTTCAGATCCCAGGCAGGGCATGGGTGTCAGCCTATAGGTAAGCACAGAAGTAGTAAACCTTTGCATGCAAAATGTACAACAGTTCTGTTGTGTACTGTCTTGTTTTCTGTCTGCGCTGTTGTCTTATGAATATACCAGCATAATTGTATTTATTACAGCATGGCTACCTGCCATTGGGAGTTTTACATTTTGCAGTTCAAATGTGTAATTGTGATGTTTACTTATCATAACTTTCTTAATCAGTCTTTCTGTGTTCTTCATTGCCAGGCAACTGCTATACAGAATTGCAGAGGACTTGACTCCAGAAGATGTCAAGAGTGTGAAGTTCCTGCTCCAAAAACAAATACCAAAGAACAAGCTCCAGGAAAATGCTGTATGCAAAACGATCTTAATAAGTTTCTTGCAAGGCTAAGTCAGACTCTGCTAGTTCTTGTAAGAAGGGAGGAAAAAGAAAGCAGTCTGCTCTCACTAAAATCTGTTGTTGAAAGAATTGTGATGTTCTCTGATAGCTGCTGTGTGAAAGAATGGACCCTTTTTTTTCTCATTGTATCTTTTCTCTGCCCTTTTTTGCTCTTCTGTTCCTATTTTCCCTCCACCACCTGTCTCCCTAATCTTTTCTTCTTGAAAAATCCATCATGCTCTTCCTTTTGTCTTTGCTTGGCATTTATAAGACATTTGTACACATGCTGTATCTAGGAAGAATGATGTTTGCTGGAGGAAAAACAAATGTTTTGAAGACAGAAAATCGAGCTTTAATGTGAGTTCAACCACAAATTTTTGTGTGTCATTGGGTACATTTTCTTCTTTATTGTAATTTAGGGTAGCAGCATTTTGTTAACTCCCCCACAAAAGTATTAAGAGGTTTGATGAGCTAGTTTAATATTTGTATTGTAAATAATGAACAGTGTTATAAAAATGCTTGGCATTGTTAAGAAGCTTCCTTGAAAGTCCTTTCCTGTTGTGGCACATGTAGGAAAATTAGCAGATTTACCTCCAACTTAGTGGACTGTTGAGCTTTAAAAAACAAAATTAGCCCTGAACGCCTTTTCTGTAATAGAAAATGTAAAATGGCACAGCTAAATGACTTAACAGCACTTCATCTGAACACAGAGGCACAACAGAGTTCCACCTCGTTATCCACATCAGTGCTTTGCACTTCTGAAACAAAGCAGGATAACCTAGCCGTAGGCAATTTCTAATGATCCTGTCTTAAACTTAGTGATGTGTTTCTTCAGTTGCATTGCATCTTGACACTTGTTTTAAGGAGATTTGGAGGAAAAAGAAATTGGTCTTTAGCTGGTCAGTCTCTGGGAATGAGAATGTTGTCTTCTGCTCTGTCCAGAAGTACCGTATACTGCAGTTATTGAAGGTCACTTTACGAGTTTGGGTTATGTGTTTTTGTTTTACCAGTCAATGTTGAAGGTCTTACTGGAAATGGAAAGAAATGGGATAATTAAAGAAGATGACCTGACAGTGCTGAAAAATATATTAAAGGGATTTAGAGCTGACATAAAGAAAAAAATTGATGTCTATGAAGAAAAAAAAAAAGGTAAATCATTTAATCTGTTGTTTAAGAGTAGAGCTGGGGGTTTTTTGTGGTTTTTGTGGCTCCATCCTTGACAGCTTAGGAGTCCAGAGATAAGAGAGAGACCTTACAGTATCCTAGGATAGGCAAAAAGGCTCTTGGTACCTGTGGTTTCTGAAGTTTTCTGCTAGTTCATTATCCCATCATACTTTCTGGTAACTCTCCTTGAAATACGTTCTGTGCCTTGTAAATGGTCTGCTTCTCCATCCTCTGTGCCTTAAATGCAATTTTTCTCTTCATGAAACAGTGCAATGCTGGTTTTGGACCAGGATAGCTTTTCAGTCCCTGAAAGAGACTGGAGGTGACAGTTGTGTTGGGGAAACTTGTTTTGTGACATTGTGAGCGTTATTTTCTGTTAGCCAGGCTGTTTGCTCTTAGTCAAAGTTCTGGGAGACCAGGTACTTGGCTAAAATGTAACCATTAGCTTTCTGTAACAGATGTGAAATTCAAGGACTTCAGTATATTTGAGCTGTTACAGCTGAGGTAGTGACTTGTAAGTCACAGCTGGTCCTTACTCTTTGGGAAACAGGATATGTTAACCAATAACTGGCTCAGGACGTATGTTACCTTAGACGCATCTATACAGCCCATGCGGTTCCCTGCAGAGATACTGACTGGTTTCCCCAGCCTGTCTGTGTGCTGCTGACCTGTGCTTGTGTCTCTCAAAGAGGAGAAGAAAATTGCCAGGGTGGCTAGTGTAAGCAAGGCCTGTGTCAGGGTAATGGCTTTTTAATAGTATTGTTATTATTTTGTCCCCCTTGGTAAGTAGAAAAAGAGCATGTCTTAGGGATCTCGTTGCCTTGACAGTTAAATTCCATTTAAGCACATCTGTGTAACTTGTAAAAGGGGTACTGTGTTATTATATGTATTATATATTATGTGTATCATACAGAATCATGGGTTTAATGATTTCTTCACTTATTTCAGGCAGTTGTATTCAAGTAAGTGTGGTGTTGCTTTGAGGAGCTCTTCTATTATGCTGGTATTCTGCATCCTTGGTGTGTCCGCTCAAACAGTAAAGTTCTCTGGAGAAGAGACAATGGCCTCAGAAATAAATGAATTAGCTGTAGTGTACCACTGTACAAAAATGGGTCTCCTCTTTTGCTTATGTATCCTGTAGCGGAGATGGTAGTGAACGGCTTGCCTGGGGTAACTGCGCACATTCAGCCTTTCATTATCTGGATCTTGCTACCAGTAAAAGAGCAGAGAAGAAGTGGAGCACAGCTCTGCACCGCTTCAATAACCAGCAGCCTGTGAAACTGGAATCCTGCTTGGCCCAACTCGACAAACTGATGGTGTCTCAGTGATGTGCAAACCACCCTCCACCTCACTCCTTGCACTGTTTTTTTTGAGTGTTGAAATATGCACAGTGGAAGATTTATCTTTTTAGTTCTAAAATGTTCTGTTTATCTTCTCACTCTTAGAGAACGATTCTAAGGGAAAACTCCACTATTCAGTGTCTGTGCATCCAGCAGGACAAGGCGCAGAGGGGGGGACACAACACCTGGTGAGAAATACTTCAAGATTACAGTATTTATCCAGCTCCTGGGAGGGGGGAGCGTAAATTCTTAAGACTAAGCAGGTGGAAGAGCTGAAAGGGAGGGGTTCTGGGTTTATATGTAGGTCTTGGAACAATTCCTATTTTCAGAACAAGACCAAGCCTTGTTCCTTTGTGAGGACCTGGCTGTGAGCAACCTTTTAGGCAAGAAATGAAGGAGTAGCTGTTGTGTGAAGAAAACCAATATTAACGCTAATGAGACTGGGATATTAAAGTCCCTGCCCCGATACTCCTGAACAGACAGGAAGGGAACAACAGAATCTGCTACCTCACTAGAACCCCACAAGGACTCTCAGAGGGAATGAAATGGTGCAGGAACTTTTCCTCTGCACATGCAAATTTGTGTTTCTGGACATTTCGTGCCAAAATCATATCCTAACCACAGAGAGAGAGAGAGAGAGAGGAGGAGGGATTCAGGGAGGCAAAGCAGATTCATCCCCCTTGTGGCTAGCTTGTATTCTTAAGCTTTTCCTTTCCTGTATCTTGACCCTGATGATTTTTTTGCACTTGGACATGAAGGACCAACAACCTGTGTATAGCATATTTGTGTTTTGGATGCTTGGCACTGCTTTCTTACCTGCTTTTTTTTGTTTCTACAGTCTGTGGAATCATATAAGATGAAAAATATCCCCCATGGTTACTGTGTGATTCTTAACAACTACATTTTTAAAAATCTATCTGAAACCAGAGAAGGAACAGTGAAAGATGGAGGTAAGTACTTTTTTAACCCAATTACTGGTTTGGTTTTTTCTCTGATAATTCTCTGAAAGAAGTATGCGAAGAAGAATCCTGTCCACTGAGCTTCTTTGCCTCCAGAGTAACTGTAATAACAGTCACTGTAGAAATTGGAAATATGCCACTTCCAACAGTTTAGCTGACAATTTAAAGAAGGAACTACTTTCTGTTCTAGGTAAAAAGCATCGTCTTAATTGGTCACATGTGCCAAATAGTGAAGAAGGGATTACTATTCCACCTTTTCACTTTTTGAGTGTTTTTAATTCTTAGCTATTGTTAAGTACTATTTCTAAGTCCTTAAATTCTACTTAATGCTCAAATAAATGCTACTGCTTTATAATTTTCCTTAAAGCCTCTTTTCCTTCAAGAGTCACTTTTAAGATAAACAAAGGTTTATCTTAAAAAAGTAATATCTGTTTCATGAAAACATACATCACTGTTATTTTAATTGCATCCAGCCTGTCTACAGGCTGCTTGCTTCCCAGCTACTTTCTCACTGGCCACACAACAATTAAGTCAACATTTGCTGAGAAGTCTGTGTAGCAGTTGTTAGAGGGTTACCCTGCCTTTCTTCTTGCTGCGTTGATTATTCTCACAGAATGTGAGATCTACTCCGTCGGAATCTGTCATTCTAAAGAGGCACCTCTTCTTTAACTTGCTAAGTGTTGTTCTTCAACATCTGAGATTACTATGCAATGCAGTTAAAGCGCGCTTTAACACAGTAAACCTCACTGATTTGTACCGATTAATCAGATAATCTGAAACCTGTTTTTGTTTTAGATAGCGTGATGCTTAACCCAGTTGTGTTTTAAAAAAAATAAGATTAGGCAATTGAGTTTTCCTGATTAGATTTGGCAGGCTGAGAGTCAGTCAGGAGAGTTTATTGGTGGGACCTGAACACTTGTGCTAGTAGTATCTGTTCTACCACACAGACACTGATGTTTCAGCATCTTCCTTGTCACTGTCTGTGTTTAACAAGTGCCTTCTGACTTTTTTTCCCAGAGGCTGTGAAGAGGGTCTTCAAGTGGCTTCAGTTTGAGACAGTTGAGCACATGGATCTGGAAGCAAAGCAAATGTACGCAAAAGTTAAAGAATACAGCAAAAAAGATCATAGTAACATGGACTGTTTTGTTTGCTTCATTTTTTCCCATGGTGAAAAAGACAAAATAAAAGGCGTTGATTGTGAGTTAGTAAATATTAAAGATTTAGTCTCCTGCTTCAGTGGATCAAATTGTCCTTCTCTTGCTGGCAAACCCAAGCTGTTTTTCATCCAGGCTTGCCAAGGCTCTGGAGGTCATCCAGCTGTCACAGTAAAAGAAGACTCTTCAGGCCATCTTGAGACGGATGCTACCCCTCTGACTTCCATTCCTGATCAGGCTGATATTCTGGTTGGCACGGCCACAGTGGAAGACTATGAGAGCTACCGCTGTACAAAGAATGGCAGTGTTTACATTCAGTGCCTCTGTGACAAGATGGAGTTGCTTTGCCCACTGTAAGTACTATTTTTAATCCGTGTACATTTAAGGTATTGCAGATGTACATACTTAAGCATGCTGTGCTGAAACATCAGTGTTTTGCATTCATGCTATATAGTGCTTTTCACCTGAGGACAGTGCAGAGCAGTAATCATGCTGGAATTGGGCGTTGTTATTCTTCTACAGATGAACGAAAGTGCAAGTTGATTTCCCCGAGTTTGCCTGTGACAGAACCAGGGTTGTAATGCTGGAGTGTTACATATAAACAAGTGTGTATGTGTGTGCGCACATGGTTTTTAGCATTTTTTGACTGATAAATTGTTTTTCTGCCAGTGACACCTGATGTGAGGTGAATTTGTTGAGTGATTACACAAAAAAATTACTATTCTTTAGTCATAATTTTCATTGTTGCCTCTCTCCCATCCCCATCATAAACTTGATTTAGCAAGTTCTCTTCACACATCCCTTTCTTGTGGTGTCCGGAAGAGGGCTTGGAGATTGCATAGGTTTGTTTCTGTTTCATCTTTCTGACTATAACCAAAGCAGCCAACTGTGTGTGCTGATAAAGCGATGCTACGCAGAGGTTGCTTTTATTCTTCCAAACACACTGAATTCTGAATTCACAACGGAGTGTGAAATTTCAGTGACAGGCAGGGTGAGGGGAAGGTACCAGCCTTGCCTGAGATACCACTTTGTTGGAGCAAACATAGATCAGCTGCAAGTACCTTGTATTTCAATGTAACTTTTCTTCATTTTTGTTCAAGCCGCAAGGATCTCATAACCATCCTGACAGAAGTGAACAAGGAGGTGGGAAGAAGAGTATTAAAAGGATGGAAGCAGATGCCAAAGATAACATCAACCCTACGGAAGCAATTGATCTTCCAAATTCCACAATGTCAGTCAACTGAAAAGTAGAAAAATAAGAATACACTCAGTTAGGAATCATATCTGGAATGGCCTTCCACAGAGAAGAGAATTTGCAAGAGGCTAATTATCTGGATCTGTGTAATTAGCCCCAGTCCTTCGAGGGGCCATGGGACCTAAATTTTCCAGTTCCCATGTTTAATCAGTCTCCTGCCACCTGGATCTGTGGCAGTCTGGTAAGGCTGTGGAGGAGTATAGATCTAGCTTTCTGTCCTGCAGAAGCAGTGGAGACTGTTCAGTCTGAGTTTCAAGTGAGGACGAACTGCCAAGTAGTATGATTTTTAAGAGTTGTTGGAAATGTCAATAGAATTCCCATTTCTGTCTGAGTTGTTGTAAGTCCCTGAAATCTGAAGAAAAGGACAGATGGATTCAGAATGCTAGATCCCTTGCCAGGGAGCGTGTGTAAGATTGTAACTGATATACCCAGAGGTGAATCACTGGCTGTCTCTGGAAGCTGTATAATTTTTCATGGAAAATAACATCCATGTCTAGAAGGACCAAAAAAAGATGATTATGATAATACAAGTTTGTTTTTTTTCCTTCAGATACTTGGTTTGCTCTATGTTTGTAATTTACTTGGCTAAACAGCACTGCGGGGTAGGTTTTTAATAGTAAGTAAGGTTCTAATTGTGTTTTTTCTCAGAGCTCTGAGGGGACAGTCTGTTTTGAGTGGCTGTCAACTGCTGGAAGGAAGGTCCCGCTGCATTAGATCCACTACTCTGAGATACCTTTGCCTCCTGACAACTGACTCTAGCTCCTGTGGACTCTTGTTTCTGTTGTAATAAATACTCTTGTTTTTCACATCACCTTTGTCTGTGGTGTGTTTCTCTGACAGATGAGCTGACTGAAGGACAGTCAGCATGACAAAGACTTCAGCAGAAGAAGTCATTAAATTGATGTGGTATTTTATTCTACCTGTTAAAATCAGGCCACCTCCATAGCTAGCATTACTGCCTGCTGACGAAGACCTATTAGAAGGCAGAGAATCCCAACAAAATCCTCTAAAGGACTGCAGGAAGTAGCCATACCGTGGATTTATATGTGGCTCATGCAGTGATCAGTGAAGGAGAAAACATGCTTTAAGTTTTACAGTTCTGAGCAAAGTATGCTCACGCACACCTGCGGCAGGGTGGCTGAGAACGTTCTTGCACATATTTGTGGCCCTTCCAGAGAACTGAGAGGTAAGAAGGAAGTGCATCTGCAGTTTTCTGACTCTCTATTTCCTCTGCAGCACAACCTGGGAGAATGATGAGGGGCAACGGCCTTTCCTCTCTGAAGACCCTTGGTTACAGTTACTTTGCCTGTCCTCTCTTTTCTTCAGTTGCTGGCTGGGAGGCCAAATGCTATAGCAAAACAATCCTGGCACTCAATTCTGTGATTTGTTTTGAGCCGGCAGAAGTGCCACCACCACAAAATGGAGTCAGAAGGTTGTTAGGAAAGCAAAGTTGAGTTGAAGTCCTGCAGGCTTAAGCTGAAAGCAGGCAAGATCAGAGTGATGCTGTTTGAAAAGGGAAATGCTTAGAAGAGTTGGGGAGGACTGTTAGCTGCAGGGGTGGAAATAATGTTACTTGGTGGCACGAATCGCTGTCCGGTTATTTGCATCTTGCGACCTATTCGTTCAGTTTAACATGAGTTTCCCAGAGAGCTGTTACACCCACCTTCTGTGGGTTCTGTGAAGTTTGTCGTTCTCTCCACCGTAATGGTTTTATGGTGACTTGTTACTGTGCTGCTCTTGGGATGGGTTAGCGGTATGTGTGAGGAGCCTGCCCATATTCAGATTGCTACCAGCTTCTCGCAGCATGGCTTGCTGTAAGCATGTGTCTTCCCACCACCTACATAAGGGTGTTCTCAAAGTGGTGAGAAATTCAGGTACTGTGGAGTTTTGATTAGTTGAACTGTTGGCTACGTCTGCGGTCTGTAAGATCTCCTGCAGGAAATCTTGAAGCTCACAGAGAAGTGGAAACAAAACACACACTCTTTAGGAGATCGATCTGTGCAGCAGGGAGTCCAGGGCTAGATTTTTCTCAGGATATGCGAGGTGTTCAGCCCTTACTGGTTATCCTTTTTATTCTGATCCCTAACTAACATGAGCACATTCTCTGAAATTATGCAGATCTGCCTCTTTTCAACTAGAGATGTGTCAAATTATGAACAGAGAATGGCATGTTTCACTTGGAATGAGTTCTGTGCAATGCGCTAAAACATGTAGTCAAGATCTTTGGGAATTTTCAGTTACTCATTTTCATGTGTCCTTTCTGTAATCGTGCCTTTGCTTATCACTGTATCTGTGCTGTTATTGACAGCCACAGGAATTCCCCAGGTGCTGAATGTGGCTGCCTCTTGTGGATGCCCATTTCTAGCTCGGTGGAAAATTATTCTGGACATGTCTTCTGAGCTTGGCCTAGGTCTTTTACATTACTTTAGTATTTGTGTAGCCAGTTTGTGTTTAGGCCTCATTTGTCCAGCCCTGGCAGTGCAATACACCTCCTTCAGTCTATTTACTAGGAAGAGCTTGTTTTAACATGACCTGGGGACATGTTAGCTCATGAGCTGTCAAAAAGTGTCTTGGCATGTTCGGATTACTTCCACCTTTGACCCAACTTGCCAAGTATAGAGTAATCAAATATCTTGCGCAGGGCTTTGAACATTGGTAAGCCGCTTTTGTGATAACAGCGTAAAGATTTCTGCTTAATATATTGTCAAACTGTTTTTCCCATTTCTCCGCGGGTGTGGATTCTGGTTTTGTGTCAGTGCTTAGCAAGAACATTGTTTCTTTATTTGGAGACATGGATGCCCTGAGGGTGGCTCTCCTGCTCAAGGTGAGCACTAAAGTGTCGGTGTTCAGTTTCAGAAGGATGAAATGCCAACTGGTAAAATATCTTTCCTCCTCCCTTCAGTTGTTGTGAAACACCGTAGGTGAGGAGCGCTGCACCAGAGGTCTATGAGAGGTGGTGTGCCATCCCAGGGTCTTGCACCATCACACAGCGCTCCTGCAAGCCTGCTCCTGTGGCTAGAAGGTCTGCAGCAAATCTTGCAGGGTGGGAAGGGAGCCGGTTCTATGGCTGGTGCCTGTTGGGGTCCAGAGCTGAACACCTGCATTGAGCGTGCTGCATTGCCTGCCGGCAGCCCCAAAAGGCTTGCAAGGAGGAAGTCGAGTCAGCGGTGTTTTCTCTGCGTATTAAAACGGCAATGAATTGTGAGTGCCTTTAAACTAGAGAGGGGCGATGGCAGGAAAAGCCCAGGCAGAGGGAGACCCTTAGGCCTGCTCTAATAGGTTCAGCTTTGTCCAAAATGGACTCGGGAATATCTGTGATCGGTGGGTGCCTAAAATGCGTCTGAGAGAAATTCCCTCTGCCAGACGCGCAGTTTTTAAGCTAAGTTGTGGGGGGTTTCGGCTGGTTTAAGTTAGAAACTCAGGAAGAACTACAGCTCCCAGGGGCCCGGGCGGCGCCTCCCGCCCGCCCCAGCCCGGCGGCGGAAGCGCCCTCTGCCCCGCCGGGGGCTGGGCCTGCTGGGGCTGCCGGCGCCGCGGCGCCATGGAGCTCCCCAGGCAGCTGCTGCTGGTGGTCAGCGAGGAGCTGGGCGAGGCCGAGCTGGCGGCTCTGAAGTTCCTCAGCCTGGAGCACGTCCCCATGAGGAAGCTGGAAGCCATCCAGGAGCCCAAGGCCTTCTTCGAAGTGCTACAAGAGAAAGACATGCTCGAGGCGGGGAACCTGTCCTTCCTGAAGGAGCTGCTCTATCGGATCAGCCGGATGGACCTCCTGGCTGCCCACCTGGGCTCCAGCCGAGAGGAGATGGAGAGAGAGCTCCGGATCCCAGGCCGGGCACGGGTGTCGGCCTACAGGCGAGTGACCGCCGGCCGGGCTGACACCCCCCACCCCCACCCCCCGCAGCTGGCTCTCTGGGCTCGGCTGCCCTTCGCGCGTGGTCGGTGTGAGCTTTTACCGACGATTCGAACGCCAGGCTAAGGTTTGGAAGCACGCAGGCATCTTCCAAGAGCAAGCGGGCGCAAGCCATACGGAAAGTTGGAATTTCTGTCCGGGAAAAGGGAGAGAACGAGAGCTGCAGCTTGCTGAAGCCCTTCCCAGCCCGAGGCCTCCGTGCCCGGCGCTGCATGGGGTGGTCGGTGGCCGGGTGTGAGTCTCTGTTCCCAGCTCCAGAAAGCTGCGGCCTGGTTTTGATTTAGGGAAACCGAGGTCTTTTGAATTGCACCTGGAAATGGTTTGGCTTCACGCTGAACTGAGACTGAGACTGACGTGCCCTCAGTTAAAAAGGCGATAAGGTGGATCTGTGCTTGGGGGGAGGGGGGGAGGGGGCAGTTCAACAGTACAGCATTCAGTTGTGCTAAGGGACGTGCTTGGGAACACGATGGAACAGTGTCCTCCACTTCTCTTTCTAGATACCTGCTCTTTCAGCTGTCAGAAGACATCACCGAAGATGAGCTGAAGTCTTTCAAGTTTCTTTTGGGGAAAGAATTACCAAAATGCAAGCTAAACCCTAAGATTGTAAGAATTTTTTTTTTAATGATTATTCTAATCCATAGAGGCATTCGGATTGCTCTGAGGGGAATGAGTGTCACTCTTCTTATGGTGAAAGCACCGTAAGAAAAAGGATGCAGCAGGGAAGGGGTTGTAGGCTCTCCGACACGTATAGGACTTGTCTGTGCTAAGTGCAGCTTTGGCAGCAGTGTCGCAGCTCAGAGAGCATGGGCCAGCCCTATGTCAGGCACAGAAGCTTTCATGCCCAAGCACCATGTCGCGCTTAGGGAACTCAAGTGGCTTTGATTAGTGGAAGACTGATGAACACATTCGCTCATCTTGCGCAGCTGATTTTCTTTTCGCTGCTTTGTAAGCCATTATCAAACACAGAAAATCACCCACTATAGCTATTACTTTATACTTTTGTTCTCTTTATTTCCAAACTCAGAAAATACGAGTCTTAAGCAGCAGATCCTTGCTAAAGCTTAAGAGCTTAGAGTTTACAAATAGCTTTGCAGGAGATCCAGCTGCTCTTACACTACCTCAGCCTGCAGTTCTGACTGCTGGGTACTTTGTTCTGTCTAGTGCAAACTCTTGTAGCATTTTCCCTCTTTTCTTAGAGGAGAACTGTGACCATCTAGTGATAGTTGTTCTAGTAAATCCTTGGGGTGGCCACTGTGGCCTGCCACTCACTGTTTGGCAAGAGCTCCCGTCCCTTGGGTCCCCTTTTGCTTCAGAGCAATCTCTACACCATGCTTGCATGGTTATGCCCATTTTTGCCATCGCTCAAGATGGTCACTACAGTGATTCTTGTGTTTCAGTTAGGTGCACAAGATAGCCACTGGAAGTCAGATGAAAGCAGTCATTAAAAATGAGATTATATATTCCTGTATGATAGCTGTTAGATCTCCTGGATTAGATCTTTTTAGATACTAGCATCCCCGAGCAGCATAAGGGAAATGAGTATGTTTTGAGAAGATGTTTGTACTTACAGTACTTGTAGGTTTTGTTGAACTAGGTTTAACTGACTCAGCTGAGGTCTCAACTGAGCTATGAGTGAGCTGGACTGACTCTGTGGGTCACACGTGCTGTCAGTACATTAAAGCTTAGGTGCACATGGACATGCTGCAACTTCCCTCCCAGTGGCAGCATGGATGTGCCCTAAGAGCAAACTACCTTTCTGATTACCCAGACAATGCTCGACGTTTTCATTGAGATGGAGAAGAAGGGGATTTTGGGAGAAGACAACCTAAATACCCTGAAGAATCTCTGTGCAGAAATTAACATCAGCCTGTTGAAGAGAGTTGAAGAGTATGAATTAAACCTATTTGGTAAAACAAGACAAAACAAAAAGGCCTCTTTCCCGTAGTTATTCTTAAAGTGACACATAGATATCATACAGGACTAATAATGAATGCTTTTCAGGTGAAGAAGAGATGCTCATCCCAGAGGAACAGAGGGGCAGCACAGGAGACCCTGAAGGTAACTGAAACACTCAGAAGATTAATGGTTAGATTTTTTGCTCTTCTTCAGCTTTTGAACACTCTACACTGCTTGCATCTCACTTCTTTACACAGGTGTCTCTCTAAAAAGTGATCCAGTATCCAGCTACTTACTAACTGATCACAATACATTTAACTCCCTTTTAATTGATTATCTAGTGATTTATAGCTAACAGGAACAGCCGTTCAACCACAGCCTAGTGTTTTCAGAGAACACTTTACCCTGGGAGGTACTTGTGGAGGTGAAGAATAGGAACAGAGCTTCTCTCCTTTCTCTAGCGCTACATTCTGCACTTAAACTTTTTTGTCTGTGTTCAGCCCGTGCCAGATGGCTGGCGTTACCCGTGGCACCTGATTCTCCTGCCAGTTGGAACGAATCTTCGCAGGTAAGTCAGTTTGCTTCTTAGAAACACCATCGTTTTGTCTTAGAAGAGATCATCCCTGCATGAGGGGAACAGTTATTATAAGCCCAACTGTTAAAAGCACTGTCTAGAAAAAGAAAAATGCACCACTCTCTAACATCCTTTATTCTGAAGCTAAGTCATAGGCAGCAGCTGCTGCAGTGTTAAAACTGCAGAAACATTTGCAAGAGTAGCAAAATAGGCCGAGTTTATTATACCAGGAAATACGCAGTTGGCAGATGGCTGGGCATGGAGAAGTGGGTGAACGCAGCACCCCATGTGGGCTGTGCATGATAATGTGGGTCTGGGTGGGTGCTGTCATGCTGTGCACAGACTCTGAGAGGTGGTGGGGCAGTGCATTGCCAGGTCCTGGGAGCAATGCTGTGTAGGGAGAGCTGCCTAGAGAGAGAGCCAGCTGTCTCTTTACCCCACTGTGCCACTACAAGGGCTGAGAAGCACCTGGAGGAGAGAGCAGTAGTTTCACCAATAGTCTTTGTTTTTGACAGCTTGAAGCTTATAAAATGACTAGCCGACCCTGTGGAGTGTGTCTGATCCTGAATAATCACAATTTTGCAAAAGCCAGGGAAGCAGTGCTGGAACCCAAAAACATGAAGGATCGGAATGGGACAGATGTGGATGCAGGTACAGTGAACGTTAAAGATGAGTTTGCGTATCTTTGAAAATAGAAACCTAATTTCTTTTTCTGTACTAAACTTCTGAATTTCAGTCTTCCCTTTCTCGGTTACTTTTGTTGTAGTGGCTGAGTCGGCTCTGTTTCCTGTGCTGGCAAACCCTAATCAGCTCCTCAAGCTTTTACTGGCTGACTCGGAACAATTCACTAGCAGTTTGATGTTTTACTGAGTTTACTGCAACCTTAAGCAGCAACCTCAGCCTGGGCTTTACAAGCTAGGCTAGCTTTGTATCAGCCTTATGCAAACTACTTCTAAAATATGCAGAATCAGAAACAGATTTGCTGCTGACCCACATTTGGGTGTTAGTTGTTTAACATACAACTTAAAAAAAAAAAAAAAGAAGGGGGGTGTTGGAATTTAGAAACTCAATTACCCTGCTATTCAGAGTTCCTGATTTTAGCAGGCTATCCTGCAGCAGCAGCAACATAGCTAACAGCAGGTCCTAGGGTCTGTGACATGGGTGTATTTGCACTGTTTGTGCCAAGAGATAAAATCCATCAGTGGGCCTTCCCTGACTGAATTGAACTCCAACTTAATTCAAGAGTCAGTGCAAGGTTTCTCTTCCTGTGACATAGGTGCTCCCCAAGTGGGTAGTGACCTCTCCTCTTAGGTAAAGCAGTGGCACTGTTGAACACCTTTTGAGCGATGAAGGGTCTAGCTGTAAAGTGGGTAGGGGAAAGAGATACAGCTTTCTTAATAGTTTTGCACACTTTCCAGACAGAGACAATACTAAACAGCAAGACTGCCAGGAAGCCAAGGGAAAGTTAAGCCAAGCTTCATGAGAATTAAGGGAACTCAGTAGAGATACGATTAGTGATTAGACTACTACATTATTTTCAGAGCAGGAATGTAACTACCTGGATGGTAGTGTAGCAGGATTAAAAAAAAAGACCGTTTATCTCTAGAAATCGTATAGTCCAACCTTCATATAGTGAAACAGCTCCAATGCCCCTTCTGTTTACCTTCCAGCGGCTCTAAGAAGAGTCTTCAGCAAGCTTCATTTTACAGTAGCAGAATACAGAGACCTCACCGCAGAGGAAATCCGTAAGACCATTAACATCTACCGGTGCAAAGACCACAAGGACAAAGACTGTTTTGTTTGCTGCATCCTGTCTCATGGGAAAAAAGGCATTATATATGGTGTTGATGGGCAGGAAGTACCTATCCAGGAACTGACCACTTCTTTCACTGGACAGAATTGCCACTCGCTTGCTGGAAAACCAAAAGTCTTTTTTGTTCAGGCCTGCCAAGGTGATGCTTGCCAGAAGGGTGTGACTATCGAAATGGATTCTGGAGAGCAAGATTGTTCTGTAGAAACAGATGCAAGATTTCAGCTCGACTGTATCCCCACAGAGGCAGACTTCCTCTTGGGCATGGCTACCCTGCAAGATTACGTTTCCTACAGGAGCCCAAAGGAGGGGACCTGGTACATACAGGCGTTGTGCCAGCACTTGGAGTACAGCTGTCCTCGGTAACTACGTTTCCGTAAGCTGCTTTTCTGGCAATACCTGTATGTTCCTTCTGAATGACAGGAGTTTGATTTGGATGCAGAGGTAGATGATGTGCCATGGGAGCGCTCACTCGGAGTGAAAACAGTAATGTAGGACAGAGCAACACCATGCAGGTTGTTCAAAGCAGTTTATCTATCTGACCGCTTTGAAGCCTGTTTAAAACGGGAGCCATTAGAGCTCTGTAGCTCCTGCTATAGAGCAAGATATATGAGAACGTGGTCATTTTTCTGATATTAACTGCCTCCCTAATACAAAACGTACTTGTGGTTTTGCAGAGGAGAAGATATTCTCACCATCCTGACAGCAGTGAATCAAGAGGTGAGCAGAAAGAGTTGCAAGCCAAATGCAGAGAAGCAGATGCCACAGCCCAGTTTCACACTGAGGAAAAAGCTCATCTTTCCTGTCAGCTAAGTGGGAGGGAACTGCATGGTCAAGGGAGCTGCAGCAGCCTGGAATCTGCTGGTACCAGCTAAGAATTTGGTAAAACATAACAGACTTTCAGTGTCTGCTCTTACCACCAGGGCAAATGTTTTTATTGAAAATACAGCTGAGGAGCAAAAGTCTTAAGAAATTTGTGTTAATATGTATGACGCTTTATACTTGAAAGCACCTCTAAGCTGGTCTCCGGTTTGTGGTTTGCTAGCTAAAATATGCTGTGTCCTCTGTCAGCTGCGCCACACCGCTGTTGCTATAGTAAGGTATCTTTCCAGTGCAAATCCTTAAAAGACAACTGTTAGAAAGCCTTGCATATTTGATGTCCAATTTTTGCAAAATAAAGGCAGGGGGTAGTGCTGCAAGTTTTGTAGGATATAATCAGCTCACATCAGTGTGTTTTGTTACTTCTCCCCACCACTTAAAATCGTTCATTTATAGTGTCTTGGTACACCCCAAGGAAAAGTCAAGCACTTGTCCTCCAGCATCCTCAGCAGGATGTGGCTGTTACCTGCATTTCAGAATATCCCCTACATAGAGCTGTCTTAACAGTGAAAATAGTTATTCAGGTAGAGCTTCGTGTTTGAAGCTGTCCGGTTATGCTGCGTTCACTTACCTTGCTGATCTTTGAGTCTCAGTTCTAAGCACAGCAAAAGAAGTAGCTAGGTAAGTACCCAGCTCCTTAACATTTTTATATTGCCTCCTGTGATTAGTATGCACACAGAACAGGGCGTTTTACAAGCTCTGAGTAGAAGCTAAAGCTTTGAGAGTCTGTCTGTTTTGTTTTGAATGAGATGTTCATTCTGTCACATCCTTGTTACAGCTTTCAGCATGAGTAATGGTATCAATGTAGGTGATTATTTAACTAAACAGATAGATCTTCACTGTAATTATTTTAAGAGCCTGAGTCCTTCCCTGTACTCCTGTGCTGAATACTTCTTTGGTAGCAGTTTGTGTCTGCAAAGGTAAGGGCAGAGACTCTGAGAACGATTAGAACCTTAACAAGTGGCAGAGGCAGCAAGCAGTTACAGAAATGGGCAAATCTGTGCTTCCAGATTCCAGGAGTAATTTTCCAAGACAGTCGTTGATGCTCATTTAGGGATTCATCATGAAACCCTATGAGAGTTGTGCCGAAGCAAGGACAGCTCATATACAGAACTTTGTTACTTGGACGTGGCCAGAAATGAGCAGTGCAGGTAAAAGAAACCCATTTTTATTTTTCTTAAATATTGAATAGAAACTATAAGCAAACAAGCATACTACTTCATGGGCAAAATAATTAATGCAATCTGTTTTATGGTGGATTTTCTTCCTAGATCCCCTCTCTCCACACATGCTGCTCAGCACTTTACAAGTCACCCGTGTTCTTCAGCAACTTCCATTTCTGTGCATACAGCCCAGGTTCCCTGCCTGTCACACTGTGGATCCAGCTGGGGATCTGGCAGAGCAGAATTACTGAACTTTCACAGTTCCCTTTCCCTTACAGGGGGAGGCTGGATCTTCTTTGGTCTGCATTGTTGACAAAATTTAAGTGAGCCAAGAGATTCTGAAGTCAGAGGTGTCTGACTGACAGCATGCTCACATAGACAACTTTTTCCTTGGGAATCAAAAGCAAAACAATACAGCAAATACAAACAGTTGGCTACGCTCAAGGAACTAGTTATGTCAGATGTTCACGGTAAAAAAGTTCGGGGGATTTTTCCAGCAAGATTTAATGCATGCCATAAACAAGGACTTAGAACTAATCTCTGAGTTACGAATCTGTTTAGGAATTCTTAATCAGTTAGGAATCAAATCTGTCAGTTTTCAGTCTGTCATCTCCACCATTAGTCTCCTCATATAAAGCAACTGACATCTCACCAATTCGCGAGGAGCCCTAGCAGCTCCACAGACAATTACACTCATGCAGATGGAGGTGGCAGGCAGTTCTGGCTCACACTGACTCGGGGTATCATCATCATTGTGTCTCTCCACTTGGTGCCATCTTGTTCTTGGTTCAGAGTTAGGATTGTAGGGAGAGATTCTCAGGTAATTTGACAACCTAAAAATCTTAACTATAACCACAGTTACACAGAATTTTACACAAAGTTTTGCCAATACCCAGGTTTTCTTCAGCAGCTGCTCTCTTCAGTAATTTCTGGAAATGTTCTTGCAAGCCAGTGACTTCTGATCAGTGAGCTTCTTGAAGCAAGCTGCAAAAGCAGTATGTAAGGAAAATACACGCATATAGGTCTCTTCACAGCACAGCACTCTGATCTGCCTGTTGTACTACTAATGGTTCTGATTACACAGTGCAGTGAAGGGGACACAGCTCAGTGCTGCGCTTCTCTTCACACAGCTGTATGTTTCCTTTCAGTCAGTTCCTAATGACTCAGCTGGGATGAACAGCATCTAGCAGTCCTTTAGGAAGGAGTTTTGTTTGTTAGCTTGAACTGCGTGAGAATTTGTGAGGTAAGCTGAACCACCAGAAAAATGAAACAGGTTGTGATTTAACCTCGGTAGGCAGCTTCGCCCCACGCAGCCGCTCGCTCCCTCCCCACGTGTGGGATAGGGGACAGAGTAGGAAGGGTGAAAGTGAGAAAATTTGTGGGTTGATAGACTATGTAATAAGGAAGCAAAAGCTGTGTGCGCAAGTGAAGCAAAGCAAGGAATTAATTCCCTCTGGTCAGTTGGGGGGTCAGGTGTCCCCTCCCAGCTCCTTGTGCACCCCCAGCTGCCTCGCTGGCAGGGCAGTCTGAGAAGCAGAAAAGGTCTTGACTCCGTGTAAGCACTGCTCAGCAATAAATCTCTGCGTTATCAACACTGTTTTCAGACAAACCCAAAATGTAGCCCCATACGAGCTACTATACTACGAAGAAAACTGACTACACCCCAGCCAAAACCAGTACAGTTTTCTGTCTTTCCAGTTAATTTGAAAATTACTGTTGAAAGCACAGCTTCTTTGGGTTATCCAGACCTACACACCCGAGAGCTCAACTGCAAGAGTTACACGCATTTTCAAGTGGAAGCTCTAAGCCACCCAAAAGGCCGTATTTGTATTCACTTCTCAATTTTATAAAATGCTGTTTAAAGGCCCTTACTCCTAGGAGACTCTCAAAAGTCTTTGAGCAGTGTGACGAACTAAAACAAAATCAGGAAAGGAGCTTGAGGCACTTCCAAGTCTCATATGTGCAGAATCACTCCAGAGTTTCTTTTCAGAATTGCCAAAGTCCCATTGATTTAGGTGGCTTAATAAACCTGTTTTCTTCAGGAAGCTTGTCCTTGCACTTCCCTCAGGCACCCCTGAGCTTTTTGTGGTTAGCTCTTGTCCTTCAGCTTCAAAGGGGTTAGAACGCTCTTGCCTTACTACATCCAAAGTGCCTTGAGAACAAGTCAGGGAAAAAAACCCCAGCTTTCCCTAACTCTTACACAGTGTGTACACTCTTAGAAAGCAGCAGCCAGCTGCACTCCTCAGGCGTTTCAGGACAGCTGAAATTGCTTGAGTTCAACGGGAACTTGTATACTGACATTTTCTTTTCATATGCACCATGAACAGCTTTGATGCAGAGAGAGCACATAGCCAGAAATCCTAACTCTACCAATCTCTTTACGTTCCATTTAGCTGCCTATGGCTGTAGTGCTTCTCCACTGTGGGACACACTTCTGTAAAGTCATTAGCTGGTAACACAGGCCTTTTTTCTGAGGACATGCAAATAAATACAAATGCAAACATGGCAAGTACTCTTGTGCGTAAATACAATGAATATTAGGAAACAGTAAGTTACCTACTTGGTAGTGAAGGAAACTTGGTCACCATCTCGTGTGACCCAGGTACTGGTGCTGCAGCTTGCAGCTTGATCCTGCCTAACCATTTATAGGTGTGACAGTTACAGAGAATGGTGGGAAGGGAATGTCTCCTCAAAATGTCCGACTCATAAGCTTCAGCACATGAAAAGTTGAGCTGGAAAATCAACGAGTGCAAGCCCTCCTCCCTCTTCTCATGTCGGAAAAATAAGAAAGCTAAATAAATACAGGATACTTATCATCGGGTAACAGTGGTTTCTCAGTTCGTTGAGATTTTATGTGTACAGACTACTACAGGAAGCACTGTTGGTAATTGTTAGACTAATTCAAGAAAGAACCTGTTAACTGCAGATCAAAGTTGTTCTCATTCTGTACCACTGAAGGAACTGAGTGTTTTGGGGAAAACGATCAGAGCCTTCCAGCCTGAATGTGAGCGCAGGGGCTTGTGCTGAAGGTGCAGCCCCAGGCTGACACGACTGGCAAGAATTTGGCACTCTGTGCCAGGAGAACTTCAGTGAGACCTACACAAAGGGAGTACTCGTCAAGGGTAAGTAGCTTGGTTTCAATCTCTACCCCCATTTTATCACAAATATAGAGGGCTGACATAACATCAGCTACTGAGATGCAAAAACAGTAGCGTTGTTAGACAACAGTGTTGTCTAACACTATAATGCTGGAAGAACATATTAGCTGCTGTAAAATAACAGGAGAAGAAAAAAAATCCCAAAACAACACAGACAAACACTGCCCCCCAAGTATCAGAAAACACAAACACATTCATTTTAAGTGAGGCTCACATTCAAGTATTTTGTCTAGAGGCTGATGAGCTATTCTTAATTTGTCAAGTTTTTCATTCTTAAAGGTTTTTCAGTCTGCCGTAGAAGGTACTCTGTAAACAATCTGTTCTAGATGTAAGCATCACACATTTACTATGCAAAGTCAGACTGCAGCCTGTACTGCACATCTGCCACCTGTAACTGCTTAGGTATAAACCCAACAGCAAACAGCCCAGCACAACCTGTTTTTAAATACATTTCTCAGCTTTTGCAGCCACCACTTGTGTGGATACCAACTCACTAAGCTTGTGTACAGTATAACAATCCCTAAATTTTAGCCAAAACGACCTAATTTTAGGTTTATGATAGAACACTAGTATAGAAGATGACACGTGGAACAAATCACACAAGATGACCTATATACTGAAAAATGGCATGTTATACATGTTTATTATCAAATTTACATTCCACTATGAAACAGAAGTGTAAAAAGCAGATGAAAAAAATGCCATGAAATTCCCAGATCGTTCCAACATTGTGTGTAATCCTCCTAAGAGCCGAATGAGGCCCAAACCAAATATTCTTCCCTCTCTGCTGCTGTTTGACTCCAGTAGACTTAACTTTGACCACACGTATTTTGAGCATGCAGGTATCACTGAGTTTATCAAAAACAGTGAAATGAGAAAGCTACAAATTTGTGCTTGCTTTCAGTCAATCCGAAGGTTAATACTACAAGAATTTCCTTCTGTCTCTCGAAACTTTCACAAGCATGGGCAAGCCCTTTCTTTGTAGCATCTGTTTTTGTCTCAAACCTGCAAGGCAACATAACCTTTCCGAAATGTAATTCTCCATTCCTTCTACCTCCCGCTCAACCAAATCACGTTGGTGCGGTATCAAAAGATCTTGTGCAGGAGCTCAGCTATCTCAGTCATGCAAGTTTGTCTCCTTTCTTTATGGAAGGCAACAGAAGCCAAATCAGTTCCTAGGCAACTTTATGTTCTTCAAAACATGTATGTTATCCAAAAAAGTTTATCTTCTAGGTTTTGGCACAAAACAGTAAACTTGGAAGAAGTACCAATTTTCCCTGTAGCTGCAAGCTAGGCATATATACACAAAATGTGCATGACCACCCAAAGGTGTAAACGCATGACAGAATTTCAGCAATGCTGCACCACAGCATCAACCAACCGGATAAACACACCAACACAATGGTATATAGATTCTTCCGTTTTCTTCTTACCTTGTGTAAAGCATACATCATCCTACAGAAAACAAACAAAAAAACCTCTCGACATATCCATAGTATTGTTTGAACTGAACCAGTTTATATTGTTGGGCTATGGAACACAGAAGCATCCCAAAGAGAAACATGCATTCAATTAATGTGCTTTTAGATTAATTTTAATTGAAACCTGGTCTGCCAAAGGAATTCTGATTTAGTTGATTTGCTGCTTCTGCTGCTAACTCACAGAATGATCCAATGGCTGGAGTTATCTAATGAAGCTAGTTAGAAACACAATGTAATACCTTCAAAAATTTACCTGTAACTTACATGTATTCCTACAATAAACACACACAAAGTGGACATACTTTTGACATACTATACACTTCTCTGTCGATACCAAACTGTCTAATCTTTTGTTAACTTGTTCCTGTTGTTTCCCTAGAAGTTACAAATACACAGCAGCCATATGGGTCTTGGTTCACTGGCGAGCAACATTACCTCCTCCCACTCCTTTCACTCTTACCTTATTTAGCTAGGCAAGACCCCAGGTACAGCTAAGTATGTACAAACATAAATACTTACATGGAGAAATTAAATATTTTTCATTTAAAACCAAAAATTAACCCGTATATAGTATTTTAAATAAAATTCACCTCATAAGTGTAAGATTTTGCTTTTTGAGCAAAAGGCAGCTCCAGGAGTTCCTGAATATTTCTGTGCGCTGCTGACAGGCAAGTTTCTGCTAAGAATCCCTGTGCAAGTTTGAAGTGGTTACTCTTTTTCCTTTTACCAAAAAAGACTGTTATATCAAAGAGTCATCACAAGATCTATAGAACTGTAAAAGCAGAAAGGCCACATTACAGATTTCCTACCAACCACACTAAGAAGCTTTCTTTTCCGGCCCTACTCCACTCAACTCTGCAGCAACAAGGGTGCCGATTATGGCAGATGAGCCTTACAGCAAATGTGCATCAGTGTAATCACACTGATGCTTCACACCTTGCACCCAGACAGATACCAGCTATGGCCCACATACACTGTAACAAGCAAGGTAAACTTTGACTATTTTATCTAACTGTATGGAAACTAAACTTTAATTTTTAAATGTTGACAGGTACAGTGAAAAATTACATAAAGATTAAGAACCTGTTTCCATTCAGGTCACTAGGAAAGACCCATTCCTCTGAGGAATTTTGGGCAAACTTTTTTCTTCTTTATGTTACACTATAAATCTATTATGTTTATATTACACTATAAATCTATTGTAGATTATTCAGGTATGACTAGAACCTTGGACAGAAAGGAATCCAAAAAACAGCACGGGCAGTAACGTTTTGCTGATTACCACTCAGAAATCAGATTTCTAAAATGGACTTCTCTTTTGTGATAGAAAGTCTGCCTCAGCTTTGTTCAGAATCGGGTTCAGATTTCAATGTAGACAAAACTGACTTACGTACATTAAAATGCTACAAAGAACAGGAGCTTTCATCTTCCTGTTTCTGAATATAGACTCGTAAATTTTGCTCTTAATGAAATGTTTTAAACAAAATCCTGCCTAAAAGCAGAAATAAGTGAACAAAAGGCATAAAGTTTACTGCACAGCTCTCAAATATACAGAATACCCGTCAAGAGAAGAGTTAACTTACGGAATTTCTGACACTTGTCTTGAAGTAAATGCTCTCTGCTTATGTCCAACAAAAAGAAACCCTGAATCAAGCACCCAGGTTTTATTTCCTTTTGCAACACTGAAATGTGCCTGAGATTTTATTTTTTGTATGTGCAAAAATACCCTCATTTAAAAAGATGCACACTTTGGAAAGACTTTTTTAGCTTGAAGTTTTCACCCTAATAAATACTTTCCTGCTTAATTCTTACTCATTGCACCTTCCTTTGTGTGCTTCAGAAGCTCTGGGAAGAAATTAACTTCTGTTAATACCTCACTAGTACAATTGCACTCTTTCAAAATACAAATCCTGGCCACCAGTTTCTGTGTTCGTAAACAGAGGTACTGTTTTCTTACATAGAATTAAAGGTTCTCTCCCCTGCTTCTCAAAGTGGGAAGGAGTTTTTGAAAGAGTACAGTTTCTGAAATAGAAAATGCAACAATAAAAAATAAAAATCCAAGTTTTCCTATTTGTGTGCTGCAGAGAGGAACCTTGACCAATAATGTTGGTCAGACTGACTGTTATTTTAATATTATACTTAAATGATACAGCTTGATTGCTAACAACTAGTAAAATACTATGGTCATACGGCGGAAAAAATAGAACAGCACCTGCAAGACAGTTCTACACATACAGTTTAAAAAGTTAAAATACTGAGAATGTCTGCGATGGTATTTTATTTTTGCTTAAGTTGAGACAGATGCTGAAGTGGGTCTCAAAACTAAGCTTTGGTTTCTTCTTTCTTACCTTCCACAAAAGCCTTCTTCCTCAAACCCAAGCAATGCCCTTTTTCTCTTTGATCCCAACACTTCTCTCTCCCACATCTTTAACATGCACGTACCTTCTCCAACTCTTCTGTAACACATCTGACAATGCCTGTACTGGATGTTTATCCCTCACGTATTATTTACTGTGCTAGAAGTCAATCTTTTTTCAGACCAGTCAGTCCTCCTTTAGGATATCCATTTTTGATGGCTGTGTGCAAACTGGAGCTCCCAATGCTCCTATCATGGCTGGAAGACTCTGGTTTCTTCTCAGTCCTGCCATTAAGTTGCTACCTGCATTTAAAAACACAGCAGAGTCCTGTCTGGGCAAGCTAACCTCTGGCCCCTGATTCTTCCTGTGGTCCTGTGTCTCAGGGGGCTTGATCACTCGGGCAATACCCAGCCGCTTCAGTCTGTCCACTAGGTTCATCTTCAGCTGGCCTGTGTCTGGAGCGTTACGGGAGGGTTTTAGGCCATACATTTCTTGCAAGAATGTTTCTGCTGGTCGAGAAGCCAGGAAATTTTCTGAGTGATGCATTCGGGGCTCAAATGGTGGAGGGGAAGGACAAGGTGAATGCAAGGGAGAATTTGGTGGAGTAGAAGGAACAGGGACAGTTCGAGGTGGCTGTAGCAAAGGCAGTTTTTCTAATACGGGGCTATCGTAAACCTTGGCAGAGATGCCTCGTTCTTGCAAAAGTTTAGCCAGACTGCTTGTGCTGCTGAAGGTAGTAGTTGAATCTCTTCTGTTGGTGAGAAATTCTCCAATACTAAGCCTGTAAGACACGGCTGGAGTGCTCACTACTGGGTTTCCAATACTGTTGCCAGTATTTCCAAGTGAAAATGGGGCATTCACAGAGCTGAAATAAAATAAAAATGAGAGAAGATGCACACATTAGACATCTTTATACCTGCTCTGCTCTGTATTTGCCTTTTAGTATACAGAAGGCTCAAGAAAAAGTAAACTATTACTATTAGCTGTGACAGTTTCAGCTTTAGTAGATGCAGAATTACTGTTCTGCAAAATATTTAGAAGATAATAGGTTGGCAGAGAGGTTTTCGTGTAAGTACCACTGATTTAACTTCTGTGGTCACCTATACTGTATTAGATAGAATATCAACATAGATGTCCAGTAATAACTTAGTTTAAAAAAGCTATGACACAAGTGGAAAAAAAAATTACAGTAGCGTCAAGAATTTTTTTAACAATAGATGTATGATACAAGGCATCTGCTATTTAAGAGTATAAATTTACTTCCTTTAAGTTACCCCAACCTGTTTTAACTCTCACTCTAGAGAATTTCAAGTTTCCCCTTTGTAATTACAACTATTTGTATGAGTAACATCCTATGTGTCTCCTAGCTGCCTTCGTAGTTTTTAAAACTGGTCCATGTATCAGAAGCCAGAAGGCAACTGTTTAATCCTGTGCACCAACATTCAGGATGTCAGCAGTCATCATACCTGGGAGTAACTTGAGTGACATCAGATGGGTGAAGGATCCTACAGGTTGTAAAAGTAAACGTGGAATTTGTGGAAGACAGACACTTCCCTGGATTCAAGGCTGCAATGCAGAGAATTTACATCCATTGAGAGTAAAAATAAAAGACAGATAAGGACTAACCAAAGCAAAGTTTAAGATAATGTTATTATCACTGCTAGGTTTTTTTTCTTTTTAAGTAAAGAACAGAGACAGCAAAGACAGCATTGTCACAAAATCAAATACTTTCCATTGAGCAAAAGACACTGAAAAAAAAAAAAAGAGGAAAAACCACTAACTATGCTTCTTACCAGTGACTGGTACGGCAGCTGAAGTAAGAGGTGGCAGGAAAATCCCTGCCGCTGGCTTTGGCACTGTACATTTCTTTTCCTCCGGGAAGGACTGTTGCACTTGAAACGTTATACCTCCTTCGCCTTCTTCCTCATCCTCCTCCTCCAAGTCAGAGATGTGGTACACAGTATCATCAGACAGAGGGGTAAAACCTTTTGTAACAACACCCGGTCTTGGGTCAAGAATGGTGCCTAGGTTGGGTCGAGCCAGCTGCTGCCAGTGAAAAAGGGTCTGAGATCCTGATGTGACAAAAGAGAAGAGTCTCAGAGAGCTACAACCTACTATTGTATTGAGTTACAAGAATTCACGATCAAAACAACTCCAGCCAACTGGTGGCAACACTGATACACATGGCGCACTTGGATAGCAATGCCAAGAAAAAGCCTAACAATTCGCACCGTGTAAGAAAGCCAAGTAGTAAGTGATACTGATGAGTTAATTGGCATGTAGCCTACCAAATACTACTACTTCCTCTAACTTCATATCATACCTAGCTATATACACATCAACAATGATTTAGTTGGCAAATTAATGTAAAATCCTTTTCTGCTGATGAGAGAAGGAAGATCATCCTCTTACCTTCAATGGGCTTGACAATTTGCAATTTTTCTGGTAGGAGGACACGAAGATTACTAGAGCTGGCAGAGAGATCAGTGAATTCTGAGTTTGTACCCAAGGAAAAACAGCTTTCTATCGGTGTACTACAGCCACTAGCCCCTTCTTTCTGCTCAGCCAGCAAATTCATTTTTCTCTCCCATTCCTCCTCAAAGAACTGCTTCTCACTCAGGTAGTTCTGACGACGGAGCGAGAGCCTGTGCAGAGCTGTGACTAAGTCATTGTCTCCAGGGGTTCCTGGCTGGTCAGGATTATGAGTGTCTCTGTGAGAAACATCAAATAATAATAGATATTAAGACCATTAAATGAACTATTTCTTTCTTACACAGCAGAGGTTCAGTCTGGATTTAGTTTTGAATCAGTTGGTTTAGAAAGAAGGTAACAGGCTGTGTTTCCTACTTCAAATTCTTCTCAGAGCAGCTCGTCTGGGCCATCCTTGTGTAGGTCTCCAACTGGTGTACGCCAGACTGGAAGGGCTTTGCTGTCATAACAACACTTGACCGATTAGATCCGGGGATTGGCAAAGGGGCAGGAAAGGAAGAACAGCGGCCACGAGTTACATTAGCAACCTTGACAGTGTCAAATACTCGTTTCTGTTGACCCCTGCAGAAAAGGCAAGCAAACAAATCTGGTTTTCAGAAGAATTTTGAAAAATAAAGAAAAAGCTCTCAACAACAGACTTTCAAAAGTCTGCAGAGACCTGACTAAAAAGATTTAAGCCCAGAAAAACAGGATTGACTAAGACACCCATGTTTTCAGGAGTACTACTCTATTAAGTATCAGAATTACCACTTACTTCGACCTGAAAGACCTGAACCTCTATTGATAACCACTCTAGAACATTCAGGAGCATGTATTTTATTTCTTTAATGTATATGTGATTTCAGAAGCATATATTCAATTCGTTACTTCTGGCTCAGAAGAAAGAGATCCAGGAACAGGTCTTCTGGGCTTTGGAAACTGCTACCAGTCTTTCAGCTATAATTTAATTTGCCTGAGAATTTTTCTGTAAGCATTAAAAGGGGTAAAACTAGTGCTGTGCATTAGAGAATTTGCATCAAAAATCTCACAAATTAAAGAATAAAACAACATCCTTTTAGCAAATTCCCAACTTCCTCATAGAATCAAATATGAATAGTAGGTTTCAAAGTTGAAAAGATTACCGACTAGTACAAAGCTTTTTTTAAGTTACGTAGAAAAATTATTATAAATGGAAATTCACATTTATAGACTTCCAGAAATCAGTTTCACCGTACTTAATACAAGCATGTGGAAAAATATTGAAATAGCACATGGAGATCTGAAAACATACTTTTGCTTGGAAAGAACAGATTCATCAGCCTGACTAAATTCCTTCCGCATTGTCCCTTCAATTTCTGCTGCAAGGGAATCCTAGAGAAAAATGGAAACCAGAAGAGTTGACAAGTTAGATTCAAGTGTTCCTCCTAACAGCTGAAGCAGTAAACACCTCTAAAACAACTCAAAAAAAAATCTCCATTTGTTTCCCCGGTATCACTATGTTTCGGACAAACCCTTCAGTCTCTGAAGGGGATGGGGGCAGTTTTCCACCATAACTACACCTATGTATAATCAGTATGGTTCAGTTTTCATCAGCAACATCTGCTTTTTCTTGGTAGTCTTTATGCTGGGTTTCTTAAGAAAAGCTACAATTTTAAGAGCACTTCTTACAAGGCCAAACACGTACATGAGGGATTCTGTATACACAGAGGAACCAACCAAAACCTGACAAATTCCCAGCACAGCCCAGAAATTTTTCAGAGTACAGTAATCAGAACATACTTGACACTAATAAGAGGAGGAAAATAAATGCCTTTAACCCTTTTCCATTGGTTTAGTCATCTCTTGCAATTAGTCTAAGGTCACGCATTTCTGACGATGCTTAAAATTTAATCTCACAAGATAAGGACATAAAATTACATCATAAACTACATAAAAGAAGAAAAATACTCTTTGAACTCTTGAAAAGATGTTTTGTTTCTTGAAGAAACAGTCAAGTTATAAAATTCACATCAACATTGAACAATATACTAGCACAAATGAGCACTAGCTGTAGAACATGCCAATTCCTGTAACAGAAAAGGCATATAAAAAGGAAAAATAATATAATATGGCAAGTGAACAATCAGCTTCCTAATATATAAAATTCTCAAAAGTGTACACATTAAAAAATTGAAAAACCATTAGATCAGCTCCTTTGCCTACTACAAAATAGTTCCTGCCGCAGCTCCTGTAATTGCTGTCTCACTCATATACTCGTATGCTACTACAGGCCGTATGTGCCAGCAGGTGTATGCCACGCTAGCAGTATTTATTACCACAGGAAATGCCCCACATGACTGGCGGTAGCAGACACAAGCAACAGAGCTGGCTC
The DNA here is from genome assembly GCA_013398225.1 of Steatornis caripensis. NCBI lineage: Eukaryota > Metazoa > Chordata > Aves > Caprimulgiformes > Steatornithidae > Steatornis > Steatornis caripensis. The sequence continues at coordinate 45,112 of VZSC01008301.1, forward strand.
TGCTGCGCAGCAACTTCACTTCTTCTTGTGATTCGTGCAACATCCCTAAACACTCTGCATTCCGATCTTGCAACTCATGTAGCTGAAACAGAAAAAGAGGAGATCACATGATACCAGTAAGGTTCAAAGAAAAGACAGAATGAAACTGAATTAACTCCTACGGAAACCTGTATTGACTGATTCAACACTGTAATATTTTTCCAACTGCACAGCACATGCCAATATCTGGAATGGACAATGGTCAGCATAGCAGCCACACTGACTTTAGTGGGGAAGCATGAAGTCCAAGAGGAAAAAGTATGATAAAATCCAAAGGAAAATATGCGTCGGATTGAGGCACGGACTTCAAAGCGGTGAAACGATGAAATCATTTATTGCTTTCAGCAAGCGCCTTTTATACATTCTTGTATTTTATCTTGCCGAGGTTAAACCAGTCAGCAAAAGACTGAGCTCATGAGCCGCGCATGATCGCACTTTTCATTGGACCCGTTAGCCCTGCTTCAGTCCCTCGGCCAATCCCTTTGCTGCTTCGGTCTCGTGGACTCCTGCTACCAGGCGGCCCTGCGGGTAGTACGGGCTCATCCCACTGCCAGGCGGCCTTGTGGGTCCTGCGGGCTCATCCTGCTGCCAGGTGGCGCTTGTTCTTCCTCTTATGTCTTCCTTTTGCATACTTGCAGTTTCAGCACATTACAAGAGACCAAGACTCGTTTATTCTTCCCATGGCTTCTTGCCGACCAGGGCCAGAAGGTCGGCTGAGCTAGAAGTTTCCAACTCTAGCTGCAGCCTGTCTTCTGCCACAAAAATACATTGAAAAACTCTGCAAATATAGTGCTGATGCAAAAGAAGCAAAAAAGAGAACTTCCTTAAAATCTAGTGAGCTACAGTATTGTTGATATAATCAGTAATATTCACACTAAACCACTCTTTTTCTTGCAACTACTAAGAATAGTAAGAGTCCCTACTCGGAGCACCTTCCTTGCCTTTCATATTGCTGTGAAATATAAAAATATTTGTGTAGACTTACAAAAAACTAATTATTCTTCTCCTCCAATTATATGACTCCAAACACAATGAAAAATGAAAAGCCCTACATAATTAAAAAGCAATAGTTCCCATTCTCTCTTAAGTTTTCTTCCTCTTGTATTCTATTCTACACGTTTATCTCCATCTATATCTATAGAAGCCTTACATACCTCTGCTGTCAGTTGCCTCTGAGCATCTTTGGAAGCTTGTAAGTGAAGTTTCAGCTCCTCCTTTTCAATCACATGCTGAAAGCAAAAAAGGTGCTCAGTTATTTTCTCAGCCAGTCTCTCTGAGAGAGCTGATCCTCTGCCATACTTCCCTGGAACAGCCACTCTCTTGCACTGTAAACCCCTGGCGTGCAAGTCAATTTTTACCTGATAGAAGCGCTGGTGTGCACACACACACACACACGCATGCGCGCATACACTCTTCATCAGCATTCCCTTACTTCTTTGAGTTTATGTTGAAGATCAACAATCTGAGACAAGAGGGATGAGATCTCCTCCTGGTAGCGAACCAACTCCTCACTCTTCTCTGACAACTCCTCTGTTATTCTGGAAATTTGAGCGTTTGTTTGCCCTACAAAACATAAAAGAAACTTAGTAGAGCACTTTTCCCAACACATGACGAAAAAACAAACCAAACCAAACCAAAGCCCAAAACCCAGAAAAGATTAGTGAAAGTCAACAACAATCTGCAAAATGACCAATGCTCTTAGGCAATAAATTCATAGTACGTAAGAGTAGGTGCCTTAGAACATCCTTAAGGAAAAGACAGAGAAACGGTGGGCAGGAGGAGAAAGAGACTTAACTTCAAATGCAGGTGTAAAATACTAAGAGGTAAGTATGCAGAACCTGAAATACCTATCACAGATATGTGAAGTGACCATAATAAAATCCATGGTAAGCTGCTATAAATGATTTCAAGTGACATACTGGCTCATGACCAAGGCCAGACTTTGAATATGCTGAAGAAGTCAGGTTCTGAATTCATCTTGTTACTAACTACCATTCTCTGCAAGACAAAGGCATTTTGTCAGACCTTGTCAAGCGTAACATACACCTATTCGGCTCTTGATTCTGGTCACTATCTATTTCCCAAAGACCCACTGCATCCAATTTCCAGTTTCTTTTTGACTTTGAGCAAGCACTTCATCAAGTGAGATGACAAAGCAATTCAAAAAGCTGAAGTATTTTTATGCAGTTAATATTGCTTGTATACTTGCCCTGAAAGCATAGCAAAGTCATAATAAAGTCTGATCAATCTTGGCATAAAGGTCACACTACAAATTTAGTGGTTATTGTACCGCACAGATTTACGGCAGAATAAAGTCCTGCCCATGGGCCTGTGGACTTTTAAGCTCACAGTCAGATACCTTTTTCCTGAAGGCGCAAATTTTAAAACTGTAGACTAGACATCCTTTGGGAGAAGATTCTTTCTGTGAGTCTTAAATTACCTAGCATGCCTATATGTGCTATGGAATTGGACAAAATAGAACTCACAGACATTCTCGTTGAAGGGAAATAGGAGAGCTTATATGAAATAACTTTTATTTGCAAAGGATAGATATTTTCTCAGAGGGAACAGAGTAAATTAACAACCAACTATGTATCGGTTCATAGTATTTTATAGTCATCTGCAACAAGAAAAATCAAGCTGCAACCCAGTCTCCTTTATGGTGGTTGCATAGAAAAATATAATCTTAAAATGTAAGCTTAAGGTTATTATGCACAAAGGAAATAGCACATCAAATGACTACTGATAAAAAATCGTACCACTGGGTTACACAATTGCCACAAAACGATTGTTCCTTATTGTTTCAGAATACTCACATGCATTTATGTAAGAGTAGCTGCAATTCTTTGCAAATAAGTAGTCCCCAAAGGAGATACGGACAACTGTTCTAGATAAATTAAAACACTTGCCAATTTAAATGCTTTGGTTTATAATATATATTTTAAAAATAAACTAATGTGTTCATAAATACATAGCAATTTACAATGAGCATTTAATAGTCTATGCGCTGATACATTTCAATGTCATGTGCGCTGAATACTCTATAGAATAATTATATTTTGTTGGTTTTCCAGTGTCTGTAGGTTTCAGTTTAGGAGGTTTATGAACATTAGATTTTGTGTTCATTTCCTCTCTCTAAACACAGTACACATACCTGAAGCTGAATGCCAGAGTGAAACTTGAAGTACAAAAACAATTTTGCATTGAGGTAAAGAGCAAGACTTAAATTAATACTGAACCTCATTTTTTGATTCAGGGATAACTAAGAAGGTGTAGGCACTAGGTTATGTCAAATACCGTTTTGCCATTGCAAGATACATCCGTGGATACTCACGGAGCTCTTTGACACAGTCATTGACCAGCTGTTGTTCCTTCTCTTCATATGTAATGGTTTCTGTCTTCAGATGACAAGCCTTCAAGAAAATTATTGGTATTGCAATTTCAGTTTATCTATACATATATTAATGTTATAAATTTTTATTTCTGAAATTCTTCCAACTGAAGAGTCTCTTCTCTATCTTTAGAATTTCTATGCATCTGGCCATACTTACTAATAGGTTTTTTTCACTATAACCTGTTTCCCTGAATTGTACAAGTCTTTTGAGTGAAAGACACACAGACAGATGAACAAAACCTTATCTCTCTCATCCCTCTAATAAGAAATTGTTGCATAAATATGGGATTTGGTAGGGAAAGTAAACCAACACAGTAATCAGCAGTAACCAACTGAATTTGCTCCAAAAATTCTTAAGGCAAAGCAATCTTGAAAACTGAATGATGTTAGCCAAATCTTTTACGGCACTGAAAAGTTTTCAGTAGAACAGCTCTTCTCCATATTCCCCAACTAGTCTATTTAGACTGTATCTTTTCTGGGCCAGGGACCAAGTATCACAACAAGTCTAAACAACATCAAGCATACTAGATTGCCACTTCTGTTTCGATGGTGAGGATGAGAATATTAAACTTTGCACACGTAAGTCTCCTACATTCAGGACTGTTTGCCAGTAAGTGACTCACCATAAAAACTTAGTAAATGGTTTTAAAGATTATCTAAGCAAGAAGAAGTACAGCTACACAAGTGCAGACAAAGACACTTGTTTACATAATGCTGTCACATGAAAATAAAAAAAAAAGCAAATATAGGCTCAATATCATTGAGGCTACTTCAAGTCAGTGAAGGTTATGTTCTATCACAGAACGACAGCGATCTCTTTTCAACTCCATTTTGTCAAACTAAGGTAGACTACATTCATCCCTGGTCTGTAAAGTTCTGTAATCATATACAGGCTTAGGAGCATAATAAAAGCACTCTGATCTTCTCCAGCACTACTAAACTATCCATTTGGTCTTAGGGAGTTTTAGGAATGATGTGCATGTCAGGCTGAATGCTTTGGAGACAACAAGGGGAAAAGTACATTTTGTTCACATTAAAGGTATCTAGTCTCTGTTACACTGTTGTAACAAGCTTATATTGGGAAAGGCTCACATAAAAAAAAAAAAAAAACAAAATAAGAAAACCACACACACCAAACAAAAAAACGCAACCAACCTTTCTTACAAACAAGAACCCCCTTTTCTTAAAAATATCCCCATCACACACTTTTAACCAATTTCCTATTTAACAAGTTCCACTCTCCACTCTGAAGAAGAGACCCTGCATCTGTAGATTCTGATGCTTGTAACCTTTGGTGACTTTTACAGACATTTGTTTTGTCTGGCCCTTTAGTCTCTATCCTTGTAATGGCACAGTGCCTGTATTCATGTTCTATACATAACAGAGATCAATTAAAATACAGAGGCTAATCACATAGCCAAAACTTAGTGTGTCTTTAAAAGAATTTGAGTAGAAGCTTATTATCCCTTAATAATGAATATAGGCTGACAAAAATGTAATGTCAACACAATTGAATTCCCAAACTACTACTACTAATCGCAGTCAGATTTGTATCAAAACAGGTGTCCTGGTTGTTCATGACAACAGGTCACACGAAATTGAGAACTTGATGAGTCCAAGCACTTTTGCTGAGTGCTTACGTATATTCCCATATTCTTTCATATACCATAAAGGCGTTGAGGAAGGACTACTAGACGACTCTGGAGATAATGAGAAGCAGTGAAGGAAACAGAAGGATGTGGGAGGTGGAGGGGAAGTGTTTGGGTATGATTTTAAATACAGCAATACAAAATAGTAATATGCTTCAAGAGAAACCCAAATGCTGGATTTTTTCACCATCCTGATATTCACCATCCTATATATATCCTCATATTCAGCATATGTGATATACCCTGTAAGTCAGACATACCTTCGATCGGAGAGCAAGGTTCTCCTCTTCCAGCTCCCTGAGTTTATCTTGCAAGACATCCAGCTGCAACAGATCGTGTGATACATTGAAAGACTCATTGAAACGAAGTGGTGTGGAACAGCTGGAATCTGTTTCACTCTCCTCAGAAGCAATCGAAACAATACGAAGCAGGTCATCTTTCTTTGCCAGTTCATGCTGCAGCTGGTTAACCTATGATGAAAGAAGATCACCAGCTTGTGAATTATACTTTAGGTATACAATATTGCAGTGTATTACTTCAGCAGACTCTCGGAACACCACTGCTCCAGTCTAAAATGAGATTCAAAAATAGCTCACAGGTCATGATCTATTTATATTTGCACAGAAGATTCAGGCTTTATTTATTTTATAGAAAGTCACAAAATCATAATTTTAACACTGTAAGGGAGACTGAAAATCCAAGATAACATAAGAAGGGACTACTTTTGTAATAGTTTACCTCAAAGTAATTTTCCAGCTGCTTTGACATACGTTTACATTTTAACATGCTAACTATAATTTTGATTATGACTATTTTTCTCAACTGAAACTCCTTGGAGAAAAGGACTGATAAGACATCTTCTCATATGTGTAGACTGATCCCTCCCAGTCTATACATTAAATGAACAGGGCAAATAAAAATGAGAGAAGAGACAGATCTCATTCAGGTAACTTCTCTTTTGCATGTCAACGTTTTAATATGTATACATTAAGTTTATGCAGTTAATTATGAGTATGCATGTCTTATGAGCATACTGTTTTATACAAGCAGCTGAATCAATTTCATTGTAACTTACACTACATTGGTTGACCTTAGGGTTAAAAAACTTGGGATACTTTACAGGTTGTCAACTATTTAATTCTTTTTTAAGAAAGAACAACAAAGAAAATATTAGATCCAGAATTTGTGCTTAAAGGAATAGATGGAGTTAAGATCTTGAGCAGAATTCAGGTTTCATTACTTTTTTTTTTTTTTAAGTGTAAGCACCCCATTAAGCCAGCTCATTTTGTGGCTGTTTCCTGACCTGTGAAGTTGTTATATAGCAGGTCACATCAGATACTGACTACTTATTTTGACTTAATTATTAGATTCTTAGTTGAATGGCAGAATATCAGACTGATGGTCAAAACAAACACTTTGAAATTGCAATCCTGCTGTAAATACATCATAATAATACCTAACATTCTCATAATTTCTCAGTAATCACAATATGCAGTTTTCATAGTCAATTCTTGGACTGAGCAAGCTGTCGGAACCATGACAATTAGGAGAATGACTTCTAAGTATACTTCTGTAGTTCGAAAGCAGCAATCACCTGCTTTCACAATGAAAGAATATATTTCTATTAATCCTCTTCCTGTGACCATAAAAAGAAAAAAATAAGGGGGAAAAAAAAAGAAAAAAAAAGATCACTCACTCGATCTAGAGTTTGTCCTAACTGTTCTTCTAGTGCTTCATTCTGTTCAGTCAACAGATGGTTTCGCTTAAGGAGGGCTTGTCCAATTCGAGCTGCCAGTTCCAGGTCCCGATCTTTCTGCTCACAAAATGAGAACAAATGTCTACTTTTGATCAAATAAGGTTTAAATTCAGGGTAGTTTTAGATTTTCCTAGTTATTGTTTAATGCATCACTACTCTGAGATCTCCCTTCACTCTCCAATGGATAGACATTGTTAGAACCATGATTAATGCCTCATCATTTGGATCCACAACACATCTGTAACTGTGTTTCTCAATATAGCACATTCTCTTCCACAGTCATTTGCAGTAACAGGGGAAGAGGAAAGCACTGAATCTGGGGACAGTTTTGGGTTTTGTGCTGAGTACTGCAGAAGTTATGGGTGCTGTTGAATCATACAAAGAAGCCACATATACTTAGGCCTGCGGTCTTTCAAGCGACACTTTCTCCAGAACAGACTACTTAACTTGAATAGTGATGAGAGGGTAGAAGCAAATGAGCAACAGGAAAGCAGAAGAAAGTTGCTTCTTTCTTACACAGGTGCCCATAGTTTTGCTAAATTTTGTTTCTGAGACGGCGCAACCCAGTGGCAGTGTCTTATTACCCATGTGTTCAATAAGCAGCTCCTGAAGATAACTGAACCAAAATTTTCAGTAGCTGAATAAAACCCTTCCTCAAATACATGTACTCAAATGTATCAATACAGCATTACAGAAACAAGCATACCTCAGCTAACAGATGTTTGACCATGTCAGCATCACTGTAGGTTTTCTGCTCCACATTATCTGTGCCAAGAACTGAGAAGAGAAAAACATACTTACTGAAGCAGCTTACGTACAAGACGACTGCCGGGAAGGGAGAGAGCTAAAACTCAGAGGATGTTATATACAAATACAGTACTTAGCTGATGAAACTAGCAGAGGCTATGAAAATGTATCTTAATTTCAGAAATACGAAACAATATGCATTTAGAGACTGATACAATGAGGTATTGAACATTTATAGCTTTCAGCAATATCACCTAAAACTTGAGGTGCTCACACATTCTTCAAATTTAGAAAAAGGAGAAAAATCTCTTAAGATCAACTTTTTGAATACAGCTAAGCTATTAAATCACTCGGCCTGCTGGGGAGAGAAGGAAGAGTATATTGGAGGATATCCAAATATAGCTGAACACACCTGCAGACTTTACCCTTGAAACAAAATTCCCATTAGCGTGCGTGACAGTTATACACCAGAAGTATGGAGACCCCACAGGCAAGTCATGAAAATGTATTTATTAAGTGCTTGATCATTTTAGAAACAGTTAAAGAGAAACGGGATAACGTATGTCTGCAATTTAGATGTAGCAGTAAATCTCATCTTACTGATTGAGTGATTTGAAGCTTGAAGAATTTGTAAAACTATTAGAAAAATGAGAACAAGTAAGATTTGAAAAACAGGGCTGAGTCAAGAATAAACAAAGCAGAAAGAATTTGTGACAACTGAACAAAACACAGTGCTAAAACACAAAGCGCTGGTCTGCTCTAGTTCTTGTCCTCAGAAATAGAAGATGCTAGTAAAGAAAAAAATCTTAATTACCTTGAGAAAATTTGTGAGATCCAGCCAAGGAGGAGGAAGGAAGTTCAATAAGAGCTAGAGTGACAGACAATGAAAGACATGAGGGGGAAAAAAGAACAAAGAGAAAGAATTAAAATGTAAGGAAATAGATGATTTATTAGCATGCATCCACCACAACCAAAAAATAAATGCATGTGTAAACATACTTTTAACACTATTAAAACTTTCTTAGAACCATTTAAATATGCTTCCCTTCAAGAGCAGAATTATACATCTCACTTGCAGGTGATGGATGTTTGTGCTTGTCCAAGTTCAAGAGAAAGTTGCTATTTTTGCTTTATGGAATCAGGCTTATGAACGTAAAGAACGCAGCAATATAAATTTAACAAATATGGAAGTATCTGTTTCAACTGAAGGTCTAAGTTGACCTGTTTTGAAACCAATTACATCATCACTGCACTGCAAAATGAAATTTCTATGGATTTGGTCTAAATCTATTTCTGAAGATTTCCTTGACTCTTCTACCTTGTTTATCTGACTCATACTCTGAATACACAGTGGTTCTCAGTTTTTTCTTTGTTCTTGTTGAGGACTGCACATTCAAGTTATGAGATAGTGAAGACTAACTAACTTTATTTACATATGTCATATAAGCTATGCATGCTCTTTACATACATAACGTCCACAATTAACCTTTTAAAACATAACAGTAAGGCTATGCTAGGAACACAAACAAGTTGCCGTTTAGTATAGAAAGAAACTTTTTTGCAGTCTTTAAAGACAGTAGAACAGAAAGAACAATATTGACCTATTTCTCATACAGCTTAACAGAAAAATAAATCAAACCAACAAACATTTTTTACCAAGTAGCTCAGTAGGCATAAAAACCCAACACATGCTGTTCGAGTACTGAACTTACAGCAGTGTCATTTACTAATTATACTGCTAAGCAGAGCAAAAATAGAAACTCTTCACAAAATTTAACGTACCTATCTATTAGTAGCATAATATGCATTTGGGAAGTCAATTTTACCTTACTGCTTGGTTGCTGATATCAGTTGCTGAGAGGGGAACTCCAAACTCATCTGGCTTTCTAGTATTTGGAAAATTCACTGCACATACATAAGTAAGTTTCAGCCATTACAGGCAGAATGTTATAGCCAGCTCTCCTGTGGTAACTGTTCTCATCAGCTAATTTCAAGTTAAAAGTTTCTATCTAGTGATTTACACTAATTAATTACATACAAGGTTACTCAGGTCGGTAGGTTCCTAAAATCAAAAGCAAATATATTTACTCTGATAAATGAAATCACAGAACTAACAGCTTTGAGACTTAGCTCTATACAACTTTTGTTATTTTGTCATAGTACAGCATCAAAATTATACATAGTTTGTTACAATTCTCTCTGTGAACATGCACAAGTGCAATCTCTCCCCACTCACCTTGCCAAGTGAAAGCTGCAAGCCACTCTTCATTTTGGTTAATATCCTTGTTATGTTGTGCCATGTCCCTTTATTTACACATACAAAGCAGTTCTAAAGACAGAGGTTTGGTAACTCAGGGCTTCTTATGCTACCACAGCTGAAGCAGAAAATATTCTTCCACCTCACTGAAAACACTGCCAGTGGGAACTCAACTGGTCATTGGATAAACCTTCTAATAAGCAGCAGCAGCCATAAAAAGAGGAGGAGCTCAAGTGCAGTAACCCTTGTATTTTGTTTTGGTTTTTTTTTTTTTTTTTTTACCTTGGATGACAACTACAAATTCACTCAAACCATGAGTTTAGCATTCTCTTTAGGAAATAGTTTTAAAAATGTTTCCATACATATATAGGGAGGGGGAGATATACATATAAAAACTCCAAATTATGCTTCAAGAGTATGACTGTCACATTTATTCCCAATTCCAGTCAACAGAAAGATACACATTTCACCTAACAAGCTACTCAGCAATGACTATAACTAGATTTTGATTTATATCTGTATTTGTCTGTGACCTTCCCAGTATCTCCCTGTGAGTTATTAGGCTCAAAAAAGCTAGTATGATGACTACCACATTGAATTTCTTTAGACAATTTCTAGGAGAAACATAAACTGTATTTATCTTGAGTGTACAGGACTCAGCAGTTACGTCAGTGTTCTTAAATGACAGAACTAGTTTTGTTTGTTATGCCTAACAGTTATCTTTTAATGTAATGCCAGCCATTGTTACAGCTCATTTCTGAGAATATCAAGAAAGTATCTACAGCACCTGTTCAAAAAACTCTCACAAGCAGTTTCCACAGGACACTTTCTACAGTTAAAAAGAACTTCTCGCTGGGTGAAAGAGGAAGACACCACTTTCTGTAGAACCCTGACGGTCAAATAATGCACAACTGCCCCTTCATTAAAACATTGCTGATAAAACCCATCCGTCTCTGCAGTTTGGAAATGCAGGCTCACATTGACTGAAGGTCCTTCTCTCAGAGCTCTGTGCTTCATCATACTGGAACTCAAGTGTTGACTGTGGAGCTTCAGCAGAGCCACACGTGATGTAAAGTTCCTTCCAACACTGATGGACTCTGATCCCACCTCTTTATAATTAAAACTTAGCAGCAAGTACACACCCCACTGACTACACAACTGCTTTCAGTGAACTACAAAGGGGTTCACTCAACTAAAAAATCACTTATGCTTGCAACATTATTATCAGAAATAGACCGAGCAACAAACATTAAGCGGCTTTCCAAGTATGTTCCACAGTTAAAAAGAGTTCCAAGCCTCTAAGTTCAACTGATAACAAGACCGCTTTGAAGCGTCGAGTACTGCATTCTTAGGAGGTAGCATTTTACTTTTACTTAACTCATTTGCTATACACTCTGGGTGGAGGCTTAAAGCACAAACAACAAAAACCCCTTTCAGAGGCGGCATGTATAAGGAACGGGTAATCATTACAGATTGTATATAAATACCAAGGTTGTACATAAATACCAGGTTCACGCTCCCAAGTGGTTTGTTCCAATCGTTCCGATATATGGAGGAAACAAGACTTCCCTATTTCTCTAAAGTGGTTACAATGCATTCTCCTCTTTTCACATGAAAACACTTGAAACTACAGCAAGTAAGCATTCAGTTCTTTTGGCAGCCTTCTATAAATTTGATTTTTAACATATTAAAGGTTTCTTCACGTGACTGGAAGCTGTCCATTTTCTTCCTTATGATCTGCTAGGTTTAAGGATAAGTTACTTAGTATTTTCAAAACTGGAAGGCAGTGATCAACACTGATCTAGTACCCACCTATCTGGCATTCACATAATTTCTATGTCCAGAAGAAATCATTAAAAGCATTTCAAAAGCAACGTTAACATGAAACATCAGTGCAAAAATCATCGAAAGAACCACAACATCACTAATGTTCCTGAAAAACAGAGCTGCTGCACACTTCATACCTCTTGTATTACCTCTGATTAGTGCAATTCTAGGTTCCTGCCTCTTCTTCACTACCACGTGTTCCTACTCTTATTTCTATGTGAAATCTAATGATCAGGCAGCCATAGGACATGCTCGATCAGCCTTTAGAACTGCAGTGCTGAACTACAAGCACTTCTGCTGAACTCAACTTTTTCTTCCACCTGTCCAAAATTTATTTCCAGATTCGAACATTTTATAATATTAGCAATATTAATTTTCTATTTACAGTTTTCTCTTTAATAAATGAAAAAAAAAATCTTAGGTCCAGATATACTCACTCATGTAATGGAAGGGCTCCTCGCCATGAACTGGAGAAGTGATTTCAGGAAGACGGCCATGACAGGCAGGGGACTTAATCCAGTCTTGATTTTCATACAGATACAGAGAGTCCACTCGTAACTTGTAATCTGGCAACTGTTCTTCTAGCATGCTCACCAGCTCTACCTCTGGAAGGTCCTCATGGGAGCAGACATCTGAAAGTGAGTAAATGCAAGTAATAATCCATTACGATTAAATATGACATATATTTAACATTGCTGCAGTAGTATACATTCTATATACTATAAAATACTTTATAAAACTTCAGTAGATTTGAAAAGAAATATTCTGTACTGGACAAATTACCAGAATATTTATTGAATCAATACTTGTTTTGCATTGTAATATTTGTAAATTCCTCATCCCCAACTGACTCCACAGCTTCCTGGAAAGCTGGTCTAGCCATGATTCCCTCTGACTTCTTGAATACGATGTACCTAATGAGTTTCAATTTCTATCTTTTCCTGTTCATTGAACTAGAACACAGACTTACATTTTACCAGCTATTGATTTGGAAAGGTTTTATTGGTTTTAGCCTAGTTACACTTCCCTTTTCTGAAGGAAATGAACATTTTTCTTGTTCTTCCGCTTATCCTTTTGTTTGGTAATTAACATAGATGTAAATAATCTTAAAAGTAACTACAAAAATCAACTGAATACTGCCTTGAAATCAGGGAACAAATATAAAATTCCACTACTATCCATATGAAATCACACTCTAAAAAACATGATACTCAAAATCCTGGAAAGGAAGTTCAGTTCTTCCTGTGTCAGCCTCCCCCCCTTAATCTCTTCATAATTATTGAAAAAAAAACCCCATTAATTCTAAGTCGCTAAAATACTGCATAGCAAAGGTACACGATGATTGTCTTTCCAACATTTCCACTGAAGATTAAGACTATCTTCAACACCTTTCAATCGAGAAAGTGCCAATGTTGATTACTGATACTGACAATTTTACAAAGAACATTTTACAACAGAAGCTGATTTTACAAGTTAGTTAAGGGGACTCACCAGTTTTGTTCATTTGCAGAATCGGGTAAGCAATACAAAGAATGTGAAACTCAATGTTTTCTTCAGGTTGGTGTTCTATAACATGTTAGATATACTCAGGATTTGTAACAGTTAATTCTTCAACTTACCAGAGATGCTCTCCAAGCCCCTGTGACTAAAATTCATGAGTCCTTTCTTCACAGTTCACTTCTTTGGAAATAGCATTCTGTAGTCGAGATTGTGCACTGTCCCTTTATTGCTTTGGTAGAAAGATGGCTTTGGTTTAGAGACAGAGTAAGTGAGAGCCATCAAGCCACCGAGACACTAACAAATCTGGCATGAACTCACTTTTGTAGACTTGTTCATACTCCAGATCTATTGCCATCTTAGGACATGCTTATTTCATCTGGGCTACTACTGATCAGCAGAAGTATCGATAGGGTATTTCATGTAAGCTTCAACAACTTCTCAGCTCAGTCATCATCTAGGAATAAAACAATGAGAATGACGAAGTTTAACAGACGTAACTCTTTCAAATTAGACAGGTAAATTAATGTCACTTCGTCTCTTTCAGCCTAAATTTTCACCTACCATTTAACTAAAAAAAAAAAAGTAAACAAATATTTTAATCCCAAGTTTAAACCTTAAATGTAAAAGGTAGCATTAAAAATATGTCTTTTCCCTGCAGACATAACATCTCACCTTCAGCATCGAATTTGTCAATTACCTATTTGTCTATACCATTCCTCCTCTTCCATACAATGCTTAGTGTATGACAGGTTCATTCACTGGAATGAGGCACTTCCCTTTTACTCCAAAGGACAGCAGCTCCAACTAAACAGAAACTTTATTCAGGCAATGACATTTGCTTAAAGCCATAGATTCTAAAGGCAGGATTTCGAAACCATCATTCTTAGCATTTTGATTGTTAAAAAAAAAAGTTTTATAGGACTATCTGCTTTAATCTCTTCCCCTTTAGAAGTCTGTTAATTAAAAAACAGATCTATTAGAAATTTACTTGGTGGATCATGACAAAACTTGTGTTTCCTCTTCAGCAGCGACTCATTTAAACCAGAAATGAAACTACCACAACTAATTGAAATAACCTGTCAGAACAGTTTAATAAAGTAAAAATTCTGCTGTTGCCTTGCCAAGGCTGATCAATCATCTTCCATGTAAAATACAAGAGTAGCCCGAGATGACGGAAAAATATAAAATGAAACAGAAGTCTCATTTTCCTTCCTCCTTCATTCAGTAAACACAAAATTCCCTTGAAATCTTACATTAATTTCATATTTCCTCTTAACAGTTTCCCTAAGATCTCCCATCACCAAGCACAACAATCACAGGTTTGTCTCGCTGTCTGTAGCAACCTCTCATTTGACAAGATCAAAATGGACATTGCAGGAGCTTTTTAAAGAAAGCCTACAGCTTGCCAGTTCATCTGCTTGCAGCTTTGGCAGAAGATCAAAAAAGAACTTCCTTCCATTAAGGTCAGCTCATACTTGTGAGGAATATCTTCTTGCTTTGTCATTTATTTCTTTATATATGTACTTTATTTACCGGTTTTAATTATTACCCATATGAGATACTTACTAAAAACAGTAAGACAGAGATTTCAGAAACATTTGCTATCTGAATGTATAGCTGATTCTAACACTAGTTTGTGATTTTTTTCAAGAGGCTGTTTTTTAAATAGATCACGGAAGAGCATTAACTATGCACATAGACACACACACAAATCTAAAACAACTCAATACAGCAGAAGACGACACTTAAAACTGCTGTAGATCCACATAGCCAAGAATTTATCTTCTAATAAAAAGAGTCACTGTAAAACGAGCCAAAATTCAGCAGCGTAGCACAGCTTCTTCACAACTCTGATTGAATCTTTTTTCTTTGAGTTTTAATCATGTAAAAATGAATGCTACTTCCTCTCAAGATTGGATGTAATCTCTTCTAAGCAGTGCAAAGCAGAAACATTATTTGTTGCGGGTCAGTCTCAGTTCAGCCAAAGAAGGGGAAAAAAAAGAAAAAAATCATTTGGCTCAAAGTTTTCTGGAGCGTCAGGTCAACATCAAGCTATTGAATTGAAAGGTCAATTGCATTTATAAAACTGCAGAGAACTTTGCCAGATAAGCAAACACCATAAAAGTTAATGCTCACATTTCCAATGCTTCTCATAGCTTTAGCTTAGTGTGCCATGGGGCACACAACTTCTCTGGAAATTCAACCAGCTAACGCGCTTGTGCAGTACCACCCAGAAAGTGATGCCATGACTCTTTCACTCTGCAGCTATAAAACTATTTCCCAAGTGCAGATTCCTTCTGCAAGTTACAACTATAATTAAACACATTTGGATAAAACCCATAACATTTACAACATGGCTTTAAAATACACGAATGTGCTATAAAAAGATGGTCTAGAAATTGAAATTGTTAAATCATGCAGAAAGACATGTCCAAAACAGAAGCCAGAAAACTTTCTCATTTATTATTTTTAATCTTTATTTATAAAGATTATTTTCACTGGCAATTTACTATATTGATCCCACATAGATGTTACGTCTTATCAGTTTTGTCCCCCTACTCCCTCATATGCCAATTTCCCATTGATGTTTGAGTCTTCTACAAATAGGTTAACTGAACATGGGAAAACCAAAAAGATTTCAAATACTGGAGAACAGTCTGTATGCAGGAGTGGTGCTCTCAGGAGGCTTTCTTCAAGGAAATAAATATCCTATTATTCCTGCTGTTTTCCATTTGTGGAGAGCAGTTGACTCCTCACAAGCACTTGGAAAGACTAAACTAGATCTGCTCCTCTGTACAATTACAGGATGCAAGACATCAAGACACAACTAACACAAACAAAATTTCAACAACAAAGATGATTCTAACTTGATTAAGAGAGATGGCAACATCTGTTTTCCAAAAGGAAGTCAGCTGATTATTCTGGATGTCGAATTTTACTGCTATGTAAATATGCTATTAAAAAAAAATTGCATCGAGTCATTAACACAGTACTTTTTTCATTGCTGAAACTGGAATTGTGTCAAGCCAGCTAATAACAATAAACATATTTTGCATTTCAAGGTTAATGAAACAGCTCTATTCTTATAGCAAACATGACCACGCTGAATTCCTGCCAAAACATTCCTGGGACTAGTGCTCAGAGGCAGAGGGCAGATCCTTCAACACTATATAGCGTGAGATGAAGGACAAAGGACTATATACTAAAAAACAAACCTATGTGAACATAAACTTTGCCTATCACAATTAACACTTCCTGTGTTCCTAACTCCCGTTATTTTCAGCCATTACTATTCCTAAAGAAACCTTAAAGAAACGTACTTAGAGCTTGTGTTTCTGTCATGTAAGGGGAAAAAAAATCATTTTAAAGACTACACCAACACAATCCTAATAACAAGTGTAATAATCATAAGCAAACCTGCATTAGACCTTCAACCATAACTAGTATGTTATAAGAAAGGAACTGTAAGAAAACAAAACAAAAACAACCACCGCCCATGTCTCCTGGGTTGTTTCTAATTTGGGGTGGGGATAAGGGCTCAGAGGGGAAGCTGGAGAAAACCTCTTGGAAGATGATGAATATCAAGGGGGTCATGAGGCTGGCCACAACGGTTCCCTCATCCTTTTTATCCAGAGTTATGCCAAGCCAGACTCACTTTTTCTCCCCGTTAGTCATTTGTAATAATCCGTATTCTCCATAAGTGGCAAAATTACCTGTTAAGTACATGTATATATGCTTTATGTATATGTATAAATGTATACTGTTGAATACCACAGTTTGACTTTAAGATTTTTTTTTAAGTCCTACATGCTTGGAGGTTGTTTATATCACCCTTAGGACACAGTGTAAAAATAGCACACGCTTAACTGAAGTCTAACTTCATCTAAAACTATGAATGCTACCTACATGAAATATCCATAACAAGTTTTATTAATTCCTAATTCTTTTCCATAAAGGCAGAATCACAACTTTTTCTTCTTTGAGAAGAAAACCTGCAAGAAACAATGTATACACGTAGTAATGTTACGATCAATCTCTTTTTTCAGAGAATAAAATATCTGTGGTGAATCCAGTGTCTGCTTGCTAGAGTACAAAAATGTGATATATGCTTGAGGCAAGTGCTGTGCTAATATTTCATTATAAAAGTTGTCGGAGGCTTATTTTAAAATTGAAGCTTGTTCTCTATAAAGTATACTTGAAGTGAACTTAAATAACGTTTAAGTTAACTGAAATCACTAACGCTTTCAGTTGATGCATAGCTGAATTCACCCAAGGAAGTGGTTTAAGTTTCTCAATATATATCCCAACCAGTGCTCAGCATTTTAACAGTTACAATTCTGTATTTATTAGAATATACCAGACTGATCTGCGTGACTCAGTCAGCAGAGTATCACTAGCAATTTAACTAGATAAAAGGAGCTGTCATCTCTTTTGTAACCATCTCTGTGAAAATGCTTCTTTTGCATCTCCTGGGAAAACTAATCAATGAACCACCCTTATCCTTTGTGAAAGACAGCCCTCCTATAGCACAGCATTCATCCGAGCAAGCACTCTGTTAGAGGCAGGCCACTATCAGAAAGGTCTGTCATTTTCCAACACACTACTCTTTAAGTCATATTTTCAGATACTCATAACAGAAATTTGATAAATTGATACAGCTTTAATATATGACACCATCATTAGAGAGCTGACAAATCTCAGATATTCGAAAATAATTTTTTTTTCCATTTAGCTTCAGTGTTAGAAGTGTAATTAGAAAGAAGTCTACCTATTTTTACTCAGAAATACATCTTTTGGCAGACAAATACCTGAACGCAAACCTAAAATTGACTATGTTGCCTCGTAATGTTGTGTGAAAAGTTATTTACTAGTATATTAAGTATTTGCATCAGACTCTCACAATCAGCCAACAATAACTCTGAAACATTACCAAAAAATAAGCATGTATGCAACAGCCAACAGTTGAAGACTGCATTAAAAAACCCACCAAAATACAAGGATTCAACTCCACATAGCACTTTTTCACTAGGATGGTTGACAGAATAAAAGACATCTACTGACAGATACTCTTACTACAGTTCAATCAGCTGGACAGAACGTAACAACGTGATTCAAAAGTCATCGGAAGCCAAAATCTCCTCGCCCTCGAATCCATACACAGGCAGGCCCACATCTGACAGGGCATCAGGCTTCGCCTTCTAAGAGCAGTGACACAAACCCCCAAGGAGAGCCCACGGCCACGGCTGGGTACCTCTAACGCGGGGAGGAACCCTGGAGCACGCTGAAGGTCACGCCAGCCACCACGCCTGCAGCCGCAGCCACCATTCGCAGCCAGACTCTAGCCCTTGACCGCAATCCAAGCATACGCACTGAACGCATAAAGCTTAGCATAATCCCCCCTCTATGTTACCGCCGTGAAGAGAGTTCTGTCAGCTGCAACGCAAGCAAGGAACAGGAATTCTTCACCTGCCCGCCCTCCGAGGAGGGTACGGGCCAGCACAGCTCCCCCGCGCCGCCCGGCCCAGAACGCCGCCTCACGCTCAGCCGCCTCGCCTCAGCAGCCCGCGCCCGGCGCAGCGGCTGCCCCAACACAGCCCGGCGGCTGCGGCGGCTCAGCGGGGAACGGCAAGGGAGGGGAGGGAAGACGGGGCGCTGAAGGGGTTAACGCGGGGCGGGGGGGCGGTTCGCGGAATTGTCCCTGAAGCGCCAGGGCGACCCCGAACCGACGTGCAGCACCTCTTACCCGCCCCGCGCTTCCTCTGGCGCTCCCCGTCCCCGCCGCCGCCCGAGGCCAGCGCGCGACAGCCCCGCATGTAATAAAGCGGCGACTGAGGAAGGACCGCGATGGCTTCCGCCCGGCTGCCGCCCCAGAACTACAGCCCCCGGCTGGCCGCGCGGCGCGGAGGGGCTGCCCGCCCGCCGGCGCGAACGACAAGCCCCACAATGCGCCGGGCGGCCGGGTGCGGGCGGCCGCCGCCGCCCCCC
>VZSC01008301.1:64780-91875 GCA_013398225.1 Steatornis caripensis
AGCCGGGCGGGCCGGGAGGCGGGAGGGGCGCACGCCGAGCTCGGGAGGCGGCTGTGGGGAGCGCGGCTGCCGCGCGGGGCCGGACGGGGCCGAGGACTCCGTTGAACCGCCGCCGGGCGCCGGAGGAGGCGCGGGCGCCGCGGGGAAGGCAAGGTACGCGTTTAACGGAGCGAGTGAGGAGCTCTCCTGGGAGAGTCTCCGGGGCGTCATTTTCTCACGTCCCGTTACTTTAGTCACGGACGGATCATTTAACTCGGGATGCGCGATCGAGAGCTGCCTTAGTCGCGCCAGACGCTAAAGTAGGAGCTGCAGCCCCGCGTGAGCAGAACTAGCGCGGCGGTGTGTTCGCGGTACCAGGGCTTTGGGCTCCAGCGGCCCCGCGCGCCCCCAGCTAACAGGCACGGTTTTCTTTTTCCCCTGCATCGCTCGCTGCATGTGAAGCTTTGGCCAAGCTGGGGTGAATGTGTCAGTTCAGCGGTGCGGTGCTGTCGCTATCTGCAGGACCAAAAAACTGCCTGCGATACAGAAAGAAAAACGTGGAAAACGGGTTACGTAGGGACATGCTCCAAAATCGTATTGAAAATAGAAGCAATGTTAAACTACGTAAAAATACAAATCTTACATTTGTAACATTATTTGAACAAATGTGGATTGTGGACATTTCTGTTGGCTGGCTATGCCCCTTTGAACAAAATCTACAATGACTTGACGTTAGTGTATCGTAGTTATTAAGACTTTATTCTTCGGTTTAGCCTTTGTGGTTTCATATTCCAAGCAACAGAATAAATTATCTTGTATAATGGAATGAGGCATCTTCTTTCCAGGTAGAGGGATGCTGTGGCCATTACAGTGCTAGCCAGTATCTTGAAGCACCTGCATTTTTTTTCCCCCTGCTTTGCCACAGACTTCCTCAGTGAAGTTGGGTAAGTAAGCCCTGATCCTCTGAAGGTGCCCAATACCTGCAAAGGATGTCCTTTTGTTTCTATTTTTCATCTTTAATAAGGAATTACAGTACTACTTTACTTCAAGCAGATCTTCAGGGTAAAAACACTAAGGATTAGGAGTAGCTTGGATATTTGGCAATGGATGGGGTGGTGGGAGGTTGTTAGCTTTTCAAGAGTGTTGCCTTGATCAAATAGCATACATAATTTAAATGCAGGATATAATAAAGCTTAGCTCCTTGATAAACAAAATGATGTTTCTGATACAGTACTTCACCTATTTTAAGTTAACTTTCAAGCAATAATTACATGTTAACATGGAACTACCTCCTGTAGCTGACTTTGTCAGCCACCAAGTAGGATTCACCATGGTAGAAGACTTGCGTGTAGCTCAAGTAAATTAGCTAGTCCCACTCTGTACTTCATAAGTTTGTTAGACATAGTCATCTCTCTCTCGTCACTGCCTAAGCTTTCAAAGCATCAGACATAAAGTGAGTCTGCTGGAGGAGTTTCAGAGTGGCTACGCTAATCTGTGAGTTTGAATTCTGTAGCCTAAGTGAAAATTATCAGAGTTGTTGTTCCCCCTCCTCCCCTTTTTTTTTACTCAAATCCCTTACAATAGTATTTCCTCTCATTTGTGAAATATAAAGTGCAATTGCTTCTGGCTTGCTTTTTTGTGAACTAGTTCAGCTGCCCGCAGCTGAGCTGAGATCTGACTAGCGCAGCTGTGCTACTTTAAAACAACAAACAATGATTTCTTTTTGTACAAACTGCCAGAGGTTCATGAATCCGTTCCTTTTTACTTTCTGCACTTACGCAGTTAACTTGCAATTAAATTGTTTGTTCAGAAGTGGTAATAAGATCTCTAAACCCATGAATCAAAAAGGAAAACTTGAGTTGGAATGTATATTGCATGTCCTCAGTATGGAGTTTGAAATCCATGTGCTGCATAAAGGTTCAACAGAAGCAGGCTTTCCCAGAGCTGTAGTTTTGGGGGTTTTTGTGTGTGTGCGTGTGTGTGTGTTAACTGACAGCAATGCCCCACAGTTATAATTAAAGAGACTTACATTTATCACAGATTTATATACAATCTTGCATTGCTACTTTAATTTTTCTAGGATAAATGGGTGTATGTGACTTTTCCCCTGATCTAAAGCGGTTCCATGTCTTGTTGGGTAAGTTTGTATTGAAAAAATCTTTGGCAGTTGTACCTTGTTACCTAGTCATTCCTTAATGTGAAAAAGTTGTGCTGAAATGTCTTTCCTGAGGGGATTTCCACAGTGCTGAGATGTTTAAAGTTTGTTCTAACAACTTCCGGTGAAGGAGACTGTTTAGTATCTCTTCTCTCTAGGTCTACCATGTATGTGCTCTATGCTATTTCTTAGCATCTTGCTTGACTGTCTTGTAGCACAAAACTTTCTGAACTCCTGCCTCTAGGGGCTACTTTTGACATTTTCCCACTGCCACGTTTAATAAATTGCAGCAACTCCGCTAACATTCACTTGTTTCTGTTCTCAAGGACTGTTCCTGTATTCTGCGTACACCAGTTGAGTCAATCAGACCAGAGGAGCTATCTCAGAGCAGTGTCCATGAATGCCTGGTAAGAAGAAAATAGAAACATTAACTGACAACAGTAAATACAAAGGTGATACATATTAAAAATAATCTCATTAGGGGGTACTTCTTAAAATGTTAACAGCAAAAATAACCAGAGTACTTCAGGGCTTCCACTTTGGAAGAAGCCTATAGGTAACTGTTCCTCTGAATCTTGTACCAGTTCATAAACAAAACACACACACAAAAACCCCAGTAGCTCATAAAACTAAGTCTCGTGTAATGGTAAAAGCACTAGCTTCAATGTTTTGACTTGAGTATTTGTCTTGGCATTCTGATTAATGATATTTCTGCATTAATTTTAAACATGTTTAAAAATTACATAGTTATTTTGAGAACTATTTTTCCTCACCATCAGGCTGATTCTGATGTAGCCTCGATTCCCCCATCTACAGGAAGGAATGAAATGGTATTTTGCTCTTCTAACATCTCTCACTATGAACTCCAGCTGGAAATAGGTAACATAAGTGTACCTTGAAATATTTCTTGCTCCCACAGATGCATGCTCTCAATAGGTTATTGCCAATGGCAGTAAGTACTAAGTTTGGAAAATGTATTATTAGCTGACTAGAACTATTCTTGTGTCCCCTTAGTTGAGAAAGATGCAGAACATTGCTGATGTTTCAGTAATCACTTACTTTTAAGATGTACGACAAATCAAGAATTACCTGAATTTTTCTCTTGATGTTTGTGCATGTGCGTGTCAGTTTTCTAAATCTCTGGTATGCGGACAGTAAGTACAGCATCAAGTAACATCATGTCTTGTCATTTGGCCACCAGAGCTGATTGTCCTAAGGATGGCTCTGAATCCTACTGTGCTTGCATATGTTTATGTGACTATGCATGCTAAAAGTGTTGTTCATTTAGATGCATAATTGATACTAACAAAAGTTGAAACACTCTTAGTTGTTTTAAAAATAGCAGAGCCATACTTTAACTAATTTGCTGATATATTTTGCTGCAGCTACTTAAGTCATTGACATTCTTAAAGAAAAGGATGTGCTGCTATCAGTTGTAATTTTAGAATGTAAAATTATCTCTAAATATGAAGGAAATTATGTGGTGGATTGTTATATTTTCCAGTGTTAAGGTAGCTACTTCTGGTTTCAGGAAGGAGGTTCAACAACTTAACTTCAGTCTACCTTGCACGGCATACACCTACAGGCATGCAAGTTGCTGTAAGGATCACAGACCTAGAAAATTGCTCTGAAGAGCATTTGAAAGCATTACAGGTAAAGCAACAGCATTTCTGCACAAGTCTGATGAAGATACTGATGAATACATATGAGGTTACTAAACAGAGGTAGCCTTTGTGTCTGTACTGCGTCATTTTAGTTAAGTTTTTCCTCCAAAGGAGTAGAATATAAACACAAGACGTGTAAATTTGAGAGTTGCTTTCTGAAGAAAACAGTTGACAAGTGTTTTTAGAAATACTTCTGTAATTGTACAACTTTTTCTTTGAAACACATTCTGTACTCTGTCTTTAATACCAAAACTTCAGACTATGAGCAAACTAGATTTACTTCAGACAAATACAATTATAGGCAAGTTATTTACATTTCTATTGCAGGCTATGCACATCACCTGCAACTTTGTATAAATGCACACAGGGAACAGCTCTTTATACTGATTACTGACATGGTTAATGCTCTTAGTAAGACTGTTGTCTTGTGGTTAACACATCCACTTTCATTTAATTCCATAGAATGAGGTGGTTTTATCCCACTTTTTCCAGCATCCCAACGTAATGACACTTTGGACAGTGTTTACAGCTGGTAGTTGGCTTTGGGTCATCTCGCCATTCATGGCCTATGGTAAGAACCGTTAACTGGTTAACTGCAATTTTGGAATAGGAAAAAGGGCTGATACAATTTGGACCACGTGGTTCATGAGCGGTTTTTCTTTAAGCATCTCTTGTCTTGTAGAAAAAACAAACTTTCCCAAACCATTTGTTTAGAGAAGTCTTCTGTACGTAGTCTTCCTCCTCAGTGAAGACTGGTAATTGAACTGCATTAAGTTGCACTTAGTCCTAACACCCATCATGTGAGTAATGGTAATTGACTTTGGTCATGGTATTTGACTTTATACTTGACTTGAATTTTGCCAACAGAAAACTTGTCTAGATTAAATACAGGTTTGGCATAGACTTTCAGTTAAGAGAAGCATGACTTGAGTGTCATCTTTGCCTGATGGATGCATCATTTGCATCCATTTAACTGTTCTTGATGTACCATAGTCAATATTAAGATGAGAATGCTGCTCTTGAGTGTATACAATGAAGCAAGCATAGACAAGTAATTTAACAAGACTTGCTAGGCTTACCTAGGTTTTTTTCACTTCCAGGTTCAGCTAGGCACCTGCTGAAGACTTACTTTCCTGAAGGAATGAGTGAAGCTCTGATAGGGAACATTCTGTTTGGTGCAATCAGAGGATTAAATTACATGCACCAGAATGGCTACATTCACAGGTAGGAGAATGGCAATACGTAAGAATCAGATTACAGCAACCAGTTTATTAAGAATTTAGTTTCACTTCAAAACTTATTTTCAGCGTAAGTGTTGTCTCCTTCCTTTATCCCTGTAGCTTATCTCAAGACAGTGCAGAAGCAATTTTTTTGAACAATACAGCAGAACCAAGTTTGTGGAAGCTTAACAAGAACTTTATTCATACATTACTTAAAGCCAGTTGTTACAAGGATTATACATCTGTCTGGCTTTGTCTCTTTGAAGCAGAAGAGAATCAAAGTTGTAGAAAGGGCTTCCTTACTTTACACCCTTTGCAGCGAAGGAGGGCCCTTTAACTTCTGGCAGTTTTTTCTTGCTGATGATCTCTCCTCTCTCCTGGGGCTGTATTAAAAAGACAACTCATATTGAGTGAAGCAGTGACATGAAAATAATCTGCTAAATAGAACTGCATGCTAACTTTATAAGTTAACGAAATATGAAAACCTTTCTACTCCAGTAGTGCTTTGAGTAATTCTTACAACTAAAATTTACCACTTTGTGTTACAGGAATATTAAAGCTAGCCACATTCTGATTTCAGGGGATGGGCTGGTTTCTCTCTCTGGCTTAAACAACCTTTACAGTTTAGTTAACAATGGACAAAAATCAAAGGTGGTATATGATTTCCCACAGTTCAGTACATCTGTGCTTCCTTGGCTGAGTCCTGAACTACTGAGACAGGTTAGTATAAATTAACACTTCATTTTTCCTATTCAAAGTTAGTGGAAGTACTCCTAACTTAAGCCTGCTTGTAGAAGTGCAATGGAAGCTGTTGAACTGTAACTTCTAAAAAGACATAGATGTACGGAATTTGTAATTCTCGTAAAGAGAAATGGTTTTAAAACCGTTAGTAAGGTGGTGCTGTACTAAGTCTCTTTACCTGACCTTCCTGGAAACTACTGCAGATCCTAAAACTTGTTTTCAGTATAGCCGTCAGATTTCTGAACAAAGCCTGAGATTTCACAATTTAATTGCCTCAATCCCATGTAGATTACAGGGTATTAGAATCTTGTCTTGAAACAGACACATGTATTTTTGTCAGCACTGCTCAATGGCATCAGTGATCCAGTGGAGTTTTCTTTCTCTCACAGGATTTGTCTGGGTATAATATGAAGTCTGACATTTACAGCGTGGGAATTACAGCATGTGAATTAGCCAATGGATATGTTCCATTTCAAGATATGCCTCGCACTCAGGTATGGTGCTAAACTCTATTTCTACTTCAAAACACTCTAAGCTTTTTTTGTTTTACTTAGAGAAACCAGTGCTATTACTGTGGAAATGGTGGCTGCCTTTTGTTATTTCAAATATGTATACTTCTTTCTAGATCGAATAATCCTTCCATTCCTGGAGTTTCACAGCTTAGCCTGAATAGGTCTGGATAGCTGTTGAACTCTTACACCGCTATTCCTTTCTACTAGATGCTGCTACAAAAGCTGAAAGGTCCCACATACTGTCCTTGGGATATAAATACCTTTCCCCGTGGGGAATCCAGGATGAAGAATTCCCGATCAGGTGTTGATTCTGGAATTGGTGAGAGCATGACACGCACAATGACCAGTGAAAGACTACAAGTGCCCTTTTCCAAAACGTTTTCACCTGCTTTCCACAACTTGGTAGAACTTTGCTTGCAACAGGACCCTGAGAAAAGGTAACCTTCTGGTGAAAAACAATTTTCTGTAACTTCAATCTAAGACCAAGTATAGCCCACAATTTAGGCTAGAGTAATTAGGTGAATACTGTTGAAGTCAGAATTTCAGACCAGAAGTACTGTGCAAAACACTACACTTACCTTTGGTTTTGTAATTTAGGAATTATCTTGTCTGACAAAGGAACCATGCTTTTCAAGTTGTTTGACCCCTGAATTTCTTGTAATAGAATAGAATAGAAAATCTTAAGTGTATGTTTTCAGTGCTACATCTCTTCTGAATGGGGCTTTAAATTCCTTGTTAAACAGAAAAGTGAAAAAGCCTTTAAAAATAGCTTTCTTTAGTAGTGCCTTCACTACAAATTGAGACATAGAATGTAGGAATTCTGTGCTGCTTTTCTCATGCTTCACACGTGTCCTGTGGGTGAAAAAACACAGGGTTTAAATTGATTGGTCAGTCTGGCCCATTTTCCAAAAGCAGTATTTTACTTTCCAAAACATAATTATATTGTTCATTTTATGATTCAGGCCATCAGCAAGCAGTTTGCTTTCGCATGCGTTCTTCAGACAGGTGAGTTTACTACATTTTATTAAATGACAGAGCTATAACCTAAATAAGCCATAAAATATTAGAGTTGGATTACAAAATAATTAAGTTAGCTGGAGCCAAAAAACATCCTGTAACGTATCTGCTCCAGACTACTTTTTTTTTGGTAACAAAACGGTGATAGGAAACATAAGAGTACTCATCTCCCCTGTGATAAAGTTGGTTTAACTTAAGTAAGCCTAACTAATAAGAATAATTGTTAATATTCTTTAATTTAAAGCAGAACTGCTGCATAGCTAATGTAATTAGTCTTGAAAGACTAGTTCAACTTACTCTAGAGTGAGGAAAGCCAAACCCTTCATCTTCTTATATTCAGTATTAGAACATCGCTCTGATTTCATGTGCTTTTAATGAAGTCAGATACAAGGTTATGTAGACTTTTATGTGCAGCCCTGTTTTAACTTTTTTTCTTTCTAGATAAAAGAACAAACACAGAATTCACTACTGTCTCTATTACCACCTCCTATTCAAAATAACAAATCAGAGTTCTTGGCACTACCCTCAACAGCAGTTGGGACTGAACTTGGACATATTACTGCAAATGAAGATGATACGGACTGGGAATTCTAAATAAATACCAAACAATCATACCTCTCTTCAGAGAAGGAAAATGTGATTTGTATTTGCTGCTTTAATTTGTATGGTTAAAATACAATTAGACAAGGTATACTTGAAAATGCCATTGAAGTGGCCATATTTCAGTTAGTTACTTCCTCAGTTGGCATCATGAAATGCAGCGTGCCTCACTTTCTGACTGTAAGGAAAACTGTATGTAGAGAATGGCTGAATGCTTATCTCCCTCTTTCAAAATATTTCTTAATGAGAGAGTTCCTGCTGTAATCTTACTCTATACTGTATTTTCAGCTCACGCTGCTGCAGTCCATGTGCCTTTCTGAATTCAGGCTTGGGTTTTGTCTGTGACCTTACTTAAACAATCTATTTGTCTTTTCATTATCACCCAAATTATTTTAGTAAGGAGAAATGCTCCACTTCCAAGTCCAAATTTGAAACTGCACAAATTATTTGCTTATGCAAATACATGTTTCTCTTTTCACACATCCCAGAAGGCATTTTTCTCACTTGATATGCTGTCATACTTGCCAAAAGTTAGCTATGCATCATTTTTCATGCAGTTTTAATACTGCGTGTTTCCCAAAGAAGTTAAGCTACTTGAAAATGTGACTCACGCTCTTGCACTTGTCTACATTCTTAGCACAAATGTGTGCTTTTGCATCTCCATTTATTGTTGTGTCATTTTTGCAGTTAATCTGAGGACCTCTTACTATGCAAAGTAAGTCTCAATTTATACAGGTACAGGTTAATTTTGAAGAATTGCATTAAATAATCTAAAGTTACTGTACATATTTTTATTTATACTGTATTCCTGTTCACCACCAGAACTTACTAGAACCTAATACTGGTTTCTTGAAAGAAAAGGCAACACGCATGAAGCTTCACTGGCACTGCTGCTGGCCAACAAGCCTCTTCTGCAAGCCGCAATTAAATGCCCAGGGATAGATTTAGCCATAACAAGAACCTAATAAACCTCCTAGGATCCTAGTGAATTTCTCTCTTCTAAGTTAGATGAAAAACTGCCTTTCTTCTCCCTACAATTCCCTAAATTCTCGTTTCTCATACCGTACCAGGCAACTCAAGCTGAACAAGAGCAGCTTCTTTTAAAAAAAGCTGTGTATTCTCATTGTGTTTTAGCAAAAGTCCTGACACCACTAGTACTTCACTCTTTTACAAGTTCTGACTGTAGTAAAAAAGTATAAATAGCTATTGAATTGATATATTTTAAATTTTCAACATAAACAACATTCCATATTAAGTCTTCAAGTCTTCCATAGCTGAGCTGGGCTGCAGCCCACCTTGAGAATACCACTGTTTTGCCAGCAGCTTCGCTACACAGCCTTGAAGACCAAACGGCAAGCCTGAGACAGACATGAAGTCCCAAACAACCACATTAAAGTAGTAACAAAAAAGTTGATTGTACTCACTGTGCTGTGAAGAGCGCTCTATATTTCAAAACCTAGTATGTGAAACTTACAATTAAAAACCTTTCAATAAACTTACCCTATCTGCCTCTATTTATTTCTGTAATTCTTGTACTTCTGTTTTCACCATAGTCAGTCATACTAACAGCTTCTTGTTTTTATGTTAGTCATTAGGTAAGAAAATAGTTGTCTAAACTAGAAAATGGATCATAAAAACATTAATAACTTATGTACTCTTGGAGAAGATAGTATTTTCACATGAACCCCATGTTCTTAATTCTTAACCACTACAAATTTTGACTTTTCAAATCAAATACATACTGTAGCATCTACAAGTAACTTTTGACTAATAGTACATGTAAAAACCAAGTCAAGTGAGAACATGCATGAAGTTTTACCTACTTTCACACCTCTGAGTAAACACTAATAGTCTTTAAAAAACAAAAACAAAAAACCAAACTGCAGAAAATTTCAGGCAGCTGAACGGCCAGTTTTTGCAAGCTTTCGTGAAACAGTGCCCTCTATAAAAATAATAACCAAAGTCAGTATAAATTGATTTAAACAACCATGTGCTCCAGTGTAGTTACTGTGCCGCTGTCTTTTTCTGTGGAAAAAATTAAAATAACTTTGAAATACTGATCCAGCTTCTGTACTGACAAAACTTTAAGAAGAAATTTAAATATGGTTTTGTAAGTTAAAAAGCTCACAAGTCTTTACTGTTAGAACTATTGCTTTTTGACAGCTACAGTATTTTCAAACAATTAAGAGGCAGTGTGACTTCCAGTAATTCATAAAATAACTAGAAATAGTTGAAACTAGTGCCTGGATTGTGTTTGCTGCCGTTTTGCTCATTAACTGTGATACTTTCTATTAAGGAATAATGCAAAATAAAAAATGTTAGTTAACAAAAAAAAAAAAATTGTTAAGGTGGTTTCAACTACCTGTCACTGAAAAGTTGTTCTTGGAAACAACTGTGTTCTACTGAAAATCTGAAGGGTTTTGAGTACAGTTTGTGTTTTCAAAATCTGAGATTCATGATCTGGGTTGTTAAGACTCATGTGGCAGAGACTTTCTATTCCAAGCTGACAATGTTTCTCCTTTTTTTTTTTTTAGAGCACTTGTTTACTCACACCAATGATATGTGTTGTCAGCCTATGAGCTAGAACTGAACTTGGACTTGAAATTTTCAAGTATCTTACATTTAGGCTCAACATGAGGTATTTTCAAATGGACTTCTAAAACTTAAACATTTGCAAAATCTCATGGCCACTGAAACAAATTTACAGCTTGGTTACTTTTGCAATACTTGCAGAAACAACAGAAGTGGGTTGTTTGCTGCCACCTTTCTTTGTGCTAATATTTAAAACTACATAAACTAATGAAATACCTGTAAGAATGGAAAACATGTTAATTAACATTATGCTGAATATATGGTCAATGCTCTTGAGTTTCTTACTGTCTTGGTCTGATACCACAGCAATTTGTGAAGGACTGAATGGATAAACACAGGGAAAAGTGTGATTTACTCAGAATCAACTTGATCTGCTATATGAACTACTCACTTTAAAGAGTCTCAATGCAATAAATACTCATTGAAGAGATAATTTCTTCCACTTGATGCTATTAAGGAACAAAAGTAAATATTAAAAAAAATTATTACCGAGTTATAACTTACCTCTCTCTTTTCCCCACCCCCTCCTTCTCCTCAATTGCTATGAAAGCAGTTTTTAGCCTAGAGGACAGGCAAAATCATAGGAAAGCATTTGAAAACCATTGTTCTGAGTGTCTCTGACACCAGGCAGATACCTAAGTATGTGAGTTATATGCCCTGTCTTTAATGCTAGTAAGAAGCATTGCTAAAGTATATTAGGTTGTCTATTAACCTCTAAAACGACTAAGCTAGCCATAATGACCTGTCCTGATGATGGTCATTCCTATCCTGTATAAATGAGGAAAAATAACTACAATTCAGGGATGCTACCCAACACATCCAGTGAGACAGACCTCAAAAGACTATGAGTAAGTATGAAATAAAGCTATTTGATGTAACAGACCAGTAAAGAGTTAAGGATTTTAAAAAAGAAAGCACTGAAAAATTGAGGTGGTCTACTAATAACCAGCTAGCAGAGTAACATTTAATATTTAACTGTCAAACGCTCAAACCAGGACATTAACATAATTAAACCTATCCAGAAACTTGAGATGGGATGAAGGAAAGAATATTAGGTTTAAACAGATTCCCATGGAAACCTCCATTGATTCCCAAATGAAAAGAACCCATTCTACTCCATAAATTAATTATATAAATGTAACGTTACTTACCTAGAAGTCCCATCAAGTACCCGAAAAATGCCAAAAAAGCCCATATGAAATTAGCTGCAATTGAGTGGTGGTTTTATTCTTAGGTATGATTACAGAATACTCCATTACTACTGGATTTACTCACAAATCCAGATTCATGGAATCTATTATTTGTCCTATCATTAAATCCTCCTGCAATAGAGGAGACCACTGATACAGGTTGAAATCTTGCCTACAGTCATAACAGTACTTTCAAAGGTTAGGGTATGGCAAAACGAATTGACACACTAGTAATAAAGTAGTAAGTAAAGGAATATCACATCAAAAATTCCTAGGAAAGAACTCTGTGAACCTTCAGAGTGGCTACTGTTGCTCACTGTAGCTATTAATACTGTAGTTAATATTGATTAACAACATCAGGAAAAAATCCACTTGAAAACATTTCCTTTTTTTTAAATATTACAGATTTTTTTTTCCTTTCCCACATTTCACATTTCTGAAATGCAAGAGATGATTGTTATTCTGCTAGCAGAAACACGTTTTTCCAAGTTTTTTCTTGCATTGTCTCGTCTCTGCCTAATTTGCTAGCCTATCACATCAATTAGTTACAATTCTGATTAAGACTGCACAGTGTGCAACACCTTATTTTGTAAATGTATCATCAGCAAAATATGCCAACTGTCACTATTACTACTACATAGAAGATGGGTTGCTCCAGAATTTTTGTTTTGCTTTAGTAAGCGTTTTCTTGTAATTTTACAAGGAGTTTCCCATTCCATCCCAACACAAAGCAACAAACATCCTTTTAAGGGAAATCAGTCTCCATCAAGATAGGTAGAAGTAGGAGCATTTTTAACACCTGTGAAATCCAAGTTTCTTTAGAAAGAGTAGTGAATAAGAGCAATGAACCATTACTCTTGCCATACAAGATAAAGAGAAATCAGAAGACTATTCCTGTGAATGGCTTTGTAATAATTATGCACCCAGACTGTCGAGGAATTACATGACATACATATATTCTGTTGGCAACCCAAAACCACCCTGCTTGATTAAAAAATGTGTTCGGGTATTCATTAGCTGACCAAACTGTTGCAACATTAAAACTTCTGTTTCTTATATCTACATCAAATTGAAATAACTTGTTATCAAGATCTTTGTCAAGAGTACTAAATGAAGAGGAAGAAAAATAAAGCATCATCTTCCAAAGAATTATTAAACAAAATTGCTGACAAGCCAATCCCTTATTCTAGCAGATCAGCTTATGCTTACTATCTGTTTTATGTTTTCTAACTCCTTAGACTACTTTTTTCATAAGATTTGTTTTAATCTCTAGAGAATACTTAGCCAAATCAGGTAAGCCAACTGCCATCAGCATTAGTAACAAAAGCAGGTTGTTGAAGACTGTACAACAGTCAGAAAAGCACTGAATACCCCATCTTCTGCATCCATCTAGTTTCTTTGGCTATATAAGCAGCAATATTTACAAAATCACCTTGACTTTTTGCACTAATCTACTTTGTAAAATAAAACGCAAAAATATACAAGTTTTCAATAACATTTGGAAATTGTTGTATACATAAAAAGATCAAAATCAAATATATACAGTATAAGAATACTTTTTTTCTTTACGAAAGTTATAATACATGGCTATAGTACACAACATGTTGAGCCATCAGTCCCAGGTACAATATTTGCAGATGCTAGATCCACATTATGGCTGGACTCTGGATATAATATCTCCCTGGGGAAATTCCTTGATTTCTGCATGAAACATCAGTTCTATAAAAGAAATAAAAGAATGATGTTTTCTTTTAAAAGTTTCACCTGAATACAATTTCATTATTCCTGAAAAGTGCTCCGGCATTCCCCCAAGCCTCTTGCTTTTCTTCCCAATCATAATTATCAACAACTCAGCAATGGCAAGGGCCACCACTGTCTTTAGAAAACTACTGTTGCCCCCCAAAATTAACAGAATTAGCAGTGATGTTAACAGCTGATCATATGCACTATCATTCTGTATTCAACCTGGATCCTGAAACAGACTTGAAAGTAGATTGAGGGATTGTTAAAGTTTTGAGAGTGTCAGGCTCAATAAGTAATTTGTATTTAGAGACTCAGTCATTTATGGATATATCTGCTCTATGTATCACAGCGTTAAGTTAGCAACACTAGAACCCGGGATAGAAAGGATCATGAGCGATACTGCTCACAGCTAGCTGTCACCACAGCAGCTCTGGCATGGGAGACAGCCTAAGGTCAGTAGTGAAGAGCTCCTTGTGGAGAAATTCTGCTAGGCACGCTAAGCAGCTGATGAGGTAGCCCTTGTAGAGCTCTGTGCTGCTGAGGGTAGAGTTTTCTCATATCTGGGTTCCCTTATGTATCTATACTGCACTCTTCAGTGTAGGTGTACTTTGCCTTGCTAACAGCACATTCAGCATACACAGCCCAGGCTGTCTTTGCCAACAAATTTTCAACATCGTAAAGTTACACAATCTGTACCTGCAACAATGTCATTTCTCCACTCAAGTTTGAAATTCGCATGTTTTTGCTACCTCATCCTTAGTAGACTAAGTTTTCTCTACTATTTGGGATGTCGTAACAGAATTTCTCTCTTGAAATTTCTGAAGCAAGTTTTCTAATCTTAGTAGGCACATGTAAATATCAAAAAAGCTCATCAAATCCTGCCATTGGCTTCCTTGAATAAGTCTTTATTATTTAAAAAATGGGTTTTAAATGCAATTTAAACATCTATTATAAATGTTACTGTCAAAGATTGTAAAGGCTGCCACCAAGATGGTTTTTTAACTCATTAAGTGACTTATTAGAAATTAAGCAGTGTAACTGGGGCCAGTTGAAATACAGAAATCTGTACATTAAAATTTTGAAGTAATCTGAAGAAACATACTGAATCTTCTTCAGCCTCCCAAACACAAATCTGTGCTTCAGCTTATGTCTCTCTTTGGATACCTGTTGACTTGTAAGTTAAAACTTGTGACTGTTACGTACACCATAGCTGCAAGTCACAGACTGCATGCACTTGACAGGAAACCTACGTTACGATACTACCTTTTGGATCCCAGTTGGAACAACAAAAGGAAGAAAGCCTAGTCTCTAGAAAAGCTTCTTCAAAGAAAGAGGGATGACTTGCTTACCCCTTCCTCCAGCCTCCACTAGCATAAGCAGTCCTCATTTGAAGTCCTGTTCTACAAGCACAAATCTGACTTTTCAAAGCTCAGTAGTTCCCAAACTACTGCAATGTTCTACTGAAAAATAATACTGAACTTGAAAAGCATGCAGCATTTGCAAAAGGAACAATAATAACATAAGGGAATTTTCTAAAACACGTGCAGAATGAATACATTTCAAATATTTAAAGCATTCATTTCAAGTATTCAAATATTCAAAATACTATTAAAGTAAAAATTATTTTTCCCTTCAGTGAAGAAGAGATACATGCTCTCTCATGTTTCAAAGTTTATGTTGCCTCACCCAGGACAAACAAGACTTTTCTTTCCTTTTTAAATTACTGTTTTATCTGCATAAAACCAAAGACAGACACCAGCATCCTAAGAAGCACTTGCTTTGGAAAATTGCTAGGAGATGCATGTTTCTTCTCAGCCACAAAATATCTCAGGACTACTCCTGAAGACCAAACGCAGAGTGCAGTAGATAAAAGCCTGAACAAACAACATTTTGCCTATTAGTATTTCCTACCTTCGCTGTGGTCTGGCTCCGGTCGGTAAGACAAGAAGATCCAACTTGTCCCAACTAGAATAGACACTACCAGATTCACCACAACCCACGGGTGAACGATTTCTTCCTCTGTACCTGCCGTCCTGGGAAAAGCACATCAACTCATCAGTCAGGGGTTTGCTGGTACATACAGTTAACAATAATACTGTCAACAGAGTATGATAAAAACAAGCTTGCTAAGCCAGATGTGAAAACAGAACTACTTGTACCATCCTGATGGTCTTGCATTGCAAAGGCCTCGTAAAGAGCGACTACCAAAGACAGTGACTCAGCTAAGAAGCCTCATTGTCTCACAGAGGGTGCCCACTTGTAGATTTCAACAGCAAATTCCTTTTCTTGGCCATGAGACAGAAAATAAAAACCAAAAGGCATGGTCAAATTTTACTGTGGTGAAAGACACTACACAATGTTGTTGGTTGATCTTATTTTTAAGCACTTCCTCATGAGGCAGCAAGGCAAGTAAACAGCAAGTCAGTAAAGTTGTCTGGAAGCCAGTGCAAGGACTCGTGTGCCAGTGCTGTGGGCTGGATGAGACAGGGCTTTAAGAAGGTTATGATTTAAGTTAGCTAACACTCTTCTTAATGTCGTAACAGCAGCAGGTTGTGGTTTTGTTACTAGAATCTAGGCTTTTTAATAACCAACTCAACAAACATTTATAGAACCCCTAAAAAAAAGAAAAAATATCTAACTGGGCAAACCAGCAAATTTTCACATAAACACTTTTGTTCTACTTCTCCTAGTCTATTTCAGAAACTTGTGCTACTAGAGTTTAAGTCCATTAAATATCTACTTCAGAAAGTAACAGCTCTGGATGAGATCTCCTAGCATAAACAATGCTTCGTATTTAATGTCAGCTGTGTCTGCTAAGAGCTTGCATCCTGTGGCAGACATGCCACTTTTTCATAATACCATGGCATTAATTTCTTGAACAGATTAGACTATCTCCTTCAAAGACAGTGTTGACTGTCTACAGAATGTCCTGCCCCTGAACACAAAAGGGCTACCTCAGTAGGGTCCTATTTCTCCAGCAGGAGAGCTTCTTAAGGTTCCTGCCAGGTGACATTTTCAGCATCATTCCAACAGGCTCTTTTTTGAGGTATAATGGAACCCATGCTTGTGTTCTCATTTTTCAGTGAAATTATCAAAGATTCAGTACAAGCTCACACAAAGGCACATTTAGTAATGAAATCCTTCATGAATACTTTCTTACTTCTGTTGTATAACCTTTTCAATCCATCAGTTTGACTAAGGTTCCTAAGTGACCTATGTTATAATTTACAGAAGTGATTTCTTAAGTTTCCTACCAGATGCTGCCATTTTCCGAAGGTGGTGTGTAGAGGTTAATTCTGTCACATGTCATCTGCTGGCTTAAGGATAGGATAAGAGCAGCAAAGTACACTGGAAGAAATGGAATTAGTCGTGTCAAGATATAAACCTCCAGAATGCTGTCTCATCATGACATGATCATTATCACTACATTTGCTTTCCTTGCACTCCACTGCCTCCAGTGATAGTTTCCTTTGATTCATTCTCTCTTCAGCCTTCCCCTGATCCATCAAAATCTGATTTCTGTACTTTTGCAATCCATCAGCTACACCAAAGGTGGCATCTTGTGATTCTGGTTTTTACTAGATCTGTGTTCTGTGTTCGGAAGTGGGAAAAGAACTATCTCGCTAACAGCCCCACTAATGCTACTATTGCAAATGCTTTAAAAAAGTATGTAGCAAAGTGTTCATAACCTTTGAATGCTATTTTCAACTACTGAGCAAGTCACTTATTCTAAAGCAGAAAATAACCAGGGAGGAAGATTTCACTGAAAACAGTATGTAGGATGTTTCCATTCACTGTCTTTTGTGGGCAACTTCCTATCAGTTTCAAAATACTTACAGAAAGAGGCTACTGCTGCTGCGTCTAGGGTAACAAAGCGCCTCAGTGCAACTGATGCTTTTGCCAAATCAAGCCTGATAACACAAACAAGAGTCATTAACACAACCCAATAAGATAACAATATTGTTTGTCTAACAGTATTCTATTGTTATTTTACTTTTTGCAAGATACCTTTTTCTGCCTCTGTTACCGTGCCCTAATACACAACTACATCCCACACACATGGCAACGGTCATCATTATGCCAAATCCAAGAAAGACTGAAACTAAGGAGGATGTTCCATGAGGTTTGTAGCCTTCACACTGCAGTCCTTTTGGGAACAGGGAGAAGAATATGGAGAGATCTGTCCCCTCTCTAATCCTTACCACTCCTTTCTATATCCGCACCACCAACTGAGTTACACTAATATAACTGCTCACATAGCTTACACCAGTACAGGAGCAAGAAAGAATAATTCAGGCCTCCTCCTTGCCACCACTCCATGAAAAAAAAGTCACAATTTCTTCCATAGCACCCGAGTCCTTATCATGCTGCCATGGAAACTAAACATCTATGAATCTACTCTGTTCATGGTCTTTTTTGCTCCTCTTTCTGTTCATTTCCACTCTTAAGTGGCAATGCAGAAACCCCAGCTAAGTCAGGAAAACTGTTTACACAGCTATGTTGCAAACCTGACTGGGGAATGGATTCACATGAAAAGTAATCTGATAGAAGCTTTAGTTGTTCTCCACCCCTCTCCCCCACAAAAAAACCCACGTCAACTCTTCCATCTGGTTCACCTCATGATCACACAAACAGCACCAGCATATGGAAGCAAGGCTGCAGGCAATGGACAGAAATGAGTAACAAAGGTCTAAATGCACAAGTACACCCTTTATCTGTATAGCCAGGCATGGGTAAAATCAACCTTTAAGTACATCACATTAAATCATCAATAGCAGATCAAAATGTGCCCTAGGAAGGAGAAATGAACATATTACACACAAATTACATACACCTTTCAAATACAAACGTTTTACCTGTCAAAGGCTGAGACTGTACTGATAGACAACAACAAATAGAACAAACTTTGAGCTGGGTATGCTAGTGTCTTATACTGCTCGAGCAGGTTAGAAACCATGGAAAGCTGATTTCCTGCCAAAATGTAGATAACAATGATGTTCCATACAGCATAACCAGCAAGGAAGCCATGGGTAAAGAGTCCAATCACCCTGAACGGAGAAAAGAACATTAGACAAGTTTAACATCTTGAATTAGCAAAGAACTACAGACTGAAAAGGCCTGTGAATCCATCTGTTCAACCCTGCTGCCGTGACAGGATTCCAGTCTTCCACGGAATGTTTCTGAGTGCTTTTTCTGATCTAGTTTTAAAAATTATAAGCAACGGGACTTACGCTTCTTCCCTTGACAGACTGTGCCAGAACCTGACCACTTAACAAAGAAAACTGAGATGTTTTGCCTGATCCTATCACAACTTTGTCTCATTGCTGCTGCAGGAATCAAATACTTCCACTCACTGCCTGTGGCTTCCCAAGACCACTGCACTTACACAATGCTCTTAAACTTGTCCTCGAGTCAGTCTTTTCATTATCTTCCTTGCGAAGAAAAAGCTGAGAAGGAAGCAGAGGCTTCCACATAAAATACACCAGAGAGGAAAATGGCTGTCATCTTCCCACTCTGTATCACAACACAACACGTATTAAAAAAAATAATTATTTTTTGCTACTGTGTGCAAGCTTGTGCCCCAGACCAATTTCACTCCTCTTTTTCACCAACCGGGATTTTACTTTGAGAACAATCTGAACTCAGGTATTTTTATTCTAGTCACATAGCTGATGGGCAAATCTCATTTTGTAACACTTTTTTTTCTGTTAGTGTCTAATATTTTTGTTTTCAGATCAATCTCTTGCTATTCAGATTTTGTCTAAATCTTTGCAATATGACTACCATAGTTATTCTTTTTATAAGTTGCATTTCACGTGTGACGTCTAGACTAGAAATACATACTCTTGACAACAAATACCAAAAGCTAGAGGACTGAGAAACTTTATAACTGTTGCATCCTGAATCATTATTTATTAGGAATATTCAAAAGAAATAAAGATACCTCACAATGACAGAGAAAAGGTGCTAACTTTCAGAGAGAAGAAAAAAAAATAACCAACCCTCATTTCTGCTTGTTTACATCAAAACATTTATCTTTCACCTGAAATTTCGGTGCACTGAGAGGGCAACATCTCTGGTAGTCCATGAAGCCTTCACATCCATAAGTACATTGATATTTTCAGTGGTTTTAATCAATTCTGCACGGTCAGCTGCCTGAAAA
This sequence comes from Steatornis caripensis, assembly GCA_013398225.1. Lineage (NCBI taxonomy): Eukaryota > Metazoa > Chordata > Aves > Caprimulgiformes > Steatornithidae > Steatornis > Steatornis caripensis. The sequence continues at coordinate 84,357 of VZSC01008301.1, forward strand.
CGCCCTGAAAGGATGAGGAAATTAGGTTTAGAGAGTACTGTTACCTTCTGTCATTGTTTCTATATTAATACTTATTAGCGTTAAAAAGCTGTAAGCGTCAGAAGTTCCATCAGAAAATTTCTTCTCCCCACTTCCTGCCCTTTGTCAGCTTACATTCATACCGGGATGCCTCTGTCAGTGTGGTGCCCCATGGTGGGTCAGGCTATGGATTTAAGAGTGTGCAAAGCACTTTGGGTAATTACTCAGTGTTCCCTGGAACAACAACAAAAAAAATCCCACAAAAACTCCCACTTGAAAGACTTTTTGCAATATACTAAATATACTTTCTTCTCAAGGGACTGTGACAGTTTTAGGTCAAATAAGCTCAGCTGGGTACGATCAAACTGCCTTTTTCACCCATACCATGGAATTAAAAAACTCAACCGAACATTCTAGCACAGCAACGCTAACATTCACTGTTGAAAATTATCATGTATGTTTATTTCCAACTAATTTTTGTTCTGGAAAACTTTTTTTTTTAATTCTTCCCAATACCGCAATATTTGGATTTTAAATATGATAATGTTTCCTTTAATTGTAAGAACATCCTTAAATTGCTTAAATCACAAGATATACTTACGATTTTTTTCAACAAACACTTTGCTAACAGGCTGGCTAATTCCTGTGGGAGCAGCAAACACAGGCTGCTGATCTGGACTCTTTTTGTGCTCGTCTTCAATGATGTCTTCCTCCTCCACTTCCAGCTCATTGGAACAGTGCATTTTGGCTGGCCGAGGTTTCCTATCAGCACGGAACATACAGTGCGGCAGAGAAGGAGTAGGAAGTAAAATGTAAAACCTGAAGGCTGCCATGAATGTTTAAAGTGTCTAACTTGACTGATAAGAACCGATCAGGCCACTGACCTGTACAATATTACCCCGTTTATAATTTTAACTATTGAAGTTCTTATGGAGTTAGTTAACTAAAACCATAAAGCTAATCCTTGATTTGGGGGGTTTTCTCGCTATTTAAATTCCTTCCTGTGACAAAATAATAAAGTGGGAAGAAACACATATCAAGAGATTAACTATAATAAGGAAAGAAATATACAAACTAAATACAGGGCCAAGAAAGTGGATGCTTTTGGTAGAAAGGTATCGTTCTTGAAGAAAAGGCAAATAAAAAGGATGAGAAAGCAGTTAACTTTCTCATAAAATTAAGAAAACCATGGTAAGAATGAAAGCAAGCAGTTACGCCTTCTAATTTTTTCATGTACGTGACTGAAATACTAGGCTCACGTAAATGTATTCAGAACCGTAATGCATCCAGGTATGCATAAAACAAACAAGTGAAGAAAGCTGGATCTTAAGCCTTGAAAGAACTGCATTTATTGCACACATTTATTGCACAGGCTGAATGGTATCATGGGCTTCAAGATTTCACATTTTTGTAATGTGACAATGTAAAATACTGCTCAGCCACATTCACTATCACAGTTATTCCAAATTATGAGCTATATTAGTTTTGTCTCACTTTGTTCTTTTTCTCTGTTTGCGGATCACTGTTTCTTCAGCTTCAGGGACGTCCATGCCATTTCCATTCTGAAGTAGGGATGCAACGTTTTTCTGGGTAAAAGAGGTCTCAGAATCTGAAGATTTAAAGTAAAACCACATGAAAGTTTCACAGCTTTCATTAAAATGGAAATACATTCACTTAAATACATAAATAGTTATTATGTAAACAGAGTGGCAAAGAAGAGATGACGATCTCAGCTTTGAATGATACAAAGGATCTATTTTATCACTTCCAAAACTGTATTGCCATTATTTGCATGAGTGTTTGCACCCTATGGAATCTGAAATGAGAAACTGGACCTCCAAGCTACCACTCAGAGATTACTTTCAGCTGTTGTAAATACGAAAGCACATGAAATGTTTTAAGCCAAAATACAAGTTGGTCAATCATATTTCTGTGTCACCAAGTTTTATTCAGCGCTCTTTCCAATCTACAATTATTTCACATACCAGTAGGTGCTTTCTTCTTCTTGCGTTTTCTCTGTGGAGGAACATCATGAGGTTCAGGAGTTAGGGGCTCACTGCTTTCAGACTGCCGACGACCTGCTGCTTTGACGATGTCATCTGAAAACCGGGTGAAAAGATCCAGCAACTTGAATTCAGAGCCGCTGAGAAACAGGCAAGAAAAAGCTGCCTTTTGCTACATTGTGTGGAATGTCTACGTTTGCCCAGCTTACAGCTGAGATGAAAATGTATTGGTTAGGAAATATAAGAGTTCAGAAACAAATGTGGTAAGTAAGAATACATAGAGGTGATAGTTGAGAATACTCCTTTCACCTTTACAGTGTCATGCCCAGGAGAAAATTTAAGTATCCAAGAAGTAGCACAATTTCCATTTGGGCATACAACAGAGGACTGATTGGAAGAAATTTACCACAGGAAAGTACACCTCTGTATTTTTCCTTTCTAGATGCACAGATTATAATGCAAAGGAAAATAAAAAATTAACAGTTTGTTACAAGCTGATTCACACAGATATGTGCTGAGGCAAAATAGCATCATATCAGAGGGAAATTTAAATGCTAAACATGTACCACAAGAATAAAGGAGGAGCAGAGAAAAACAACACTGAAAAGATGTTTACGCCAGTCTGAGAGATGAATTACTACGCTTTGGTTGAACTCCATTTCTGTAAGAGATTAATATGAATTCATCAAATATTCTAGCAGCAGCAGCATCAATTTGTGTGATCAGAAATAGAAAGACAAAGTTACTTCTCCATTTTACATCACATCTGCCTTTTTATAGCTCTTTCAGGTACTGCAGTTTTTATTATAACAGCTGAATCTATCTTTGTTCTCACTTCAAGCACAGGTTTTTCCACCTTTTGTAAAATTTTGCTGTGCTACAATGCAAAATTAACCAGCAAAGTAATGACCAAAGCCAAGGCGTACTTTGCACCATCATTCAGCTCACTGAAAACAACAGTAAACAAAACTTGGTCCTTGGAAAACCCTGCCAGCAACAGCTCTACTTTTTTCATCTAAAGGTTTTTCAGTGAGGCTTCAATTGTACACTCTTTTAAGCAAATAAAGGAGGTTTACTCATCAAATCATCATATGGACCCAAGTCAACTGGTTTACAGAAATTCACTAGATTCTATCAATTCTGCTTTATCAAAATAGATCAGACTTGTAATCTTGCTTAAAACTATATGTTTGTTCTGCAGATCTGCTTGTTGTAAAAATACAAAGCTCTGGTGCTAGTAATCTTTTAGGCTTTTAACTCTTCGATGATAATGGAATGATTAACTTGTGACTTTTATTTGGCCAAGGACGGAAATTGAGCCAAATCGTTACCTGAGTTTTATCTTAGTTCATTCAAAAATTCAAGGACTTAAAACATTCAACGTAACAAGCAGCTTACAGCTGGAAATGACTATTTAATGAATTATCAAAACATTTTAGAAAGGAAAAAACAGCAGGAATAAAGGAACTTCTTCAATTCAGTATCAAGACATGGTCTATTAGCAGTACTGGTAATGGATCTAGGGAGAAAGCAGACGATGGAACAAGTTACTTCAGTTAGCAATACAGACTTGTTCTAAGCTGACACCATTTTGGGGAAAAAGACTGCAGCTGTTAATATAAAATAAATTGTAATAAATTAGCTGAGAACACTACTCAAAAATAGAATACAAGATTGAAAACCATATATCTGTCAGGAGCTTGGCTACAGTAAAGACCTCACCCAGGATTACACACAGTTTCCAGTCTTGGCAGGACCTTACCTAACGGAGTCTTCCCTTTGGGTTTCCTTTTTTTGGGACGACTGAGTGGAATTTCATCTGCAGAACATAAAAGAGAATTATAGGGGCACAGCATGGAGAAACCTCCATTTCCTTTTATTTAACAGCAATTCCATTGCTAGTTACAAAAGGGTTTCCTTTTTACAAGTGAAGACATCCTTCACCTTTTACAGGTAATGTGACAACTCACCAGTTCACACAAACAGGCAGTACAGAAGATGACAGGAAAATAGGATAAGGAATCTGTCTTAAGTGCAACAGAAGCTAAATATGCACGTGTGTTAAGTGAAAAACTGAAATACTTTCAATAATGCTCTGAAGGATAAACTTCTTGTTTAGAGCACAGCGACAACATTTCAGTTACCTTGATTCAGTATGGAAATAGCAAACAGTAAAAAGAACAAAGAAAAACAAGAGACAATTCTAGCAATGGCAGCACAAGTATTCGCACAGTTTAAATAATCAGCCTGTCCTTAGGAAAAGTATAAGGCTCTATCTTTAAAGAGAGGATGAAGTCACACCAAAAGGAACTACCAATGTTGGTAATTGTCTTTAATGCCTGAAAATCTCACCTTGGTTTCCACTTCACATTTAAGGAGAAAAGGTGTTGAAGAGCCATGTAAAAGGAACAAAGACGAGAAGAAAGTTAATTTTGAATCAACTGTAATTTCACCCATACAGTGAAATTCCCACTGCTGCTTCTGCGATTCATTTCCATATCCCTGCTCCCAGTTCTCTTCATGAGCAGTTGCGTACATCAGGGTTAACGGTACAAAGCAATCGTTAACACTCAACCCTTTGTTCATGACTCTGCAGAGTTTCTTGATTGGCTACCTATGGATCAGATTACAAGCTTTAATCACCTGGCTAATTAAAACTTGTCTTACTGCCTGATATGTAACCAACCAACAAGTTATGAAACATTTGAACACATACATTACTGAAAAGACACTATCTTTATATGTCATCAATCATGAACATCACATTTGCTTTTAGGTACTTTGAAGGAGTTCTGAAGTACCATGTCATAAAAACTATGGAATTGGCTCTCCTTCCACAATGAAAAAAAAGCCCCAATTTTCCCCTGTACTATGTCAAACTAGCAGACACCTATACCCCTATCAAGAATATCTAGTCTAATTTCAGAAATTCCAGTTCTCAAGGATCTGTGACTCAAATAAACTAAAGAACATGAAACAAAACAGAGGGGAGGAAGAAGAGACTGAAAAGGAGGACATCAATAACCAAAGTACATGTTAATAGAACGGAAGTAGCTATCTGAGATTTTTTAAAGGGTTTATCTCTCAGAGTATTAAAACTGCAGTAATAGTAAAATTTCTCAGCCTTTGTAAAACTAAAATGCTTTGTGTTCCTTGTAGGGCATTCTGGGACAACAAATTATTTTTAAAGCTGGTATGACTATCAGATGTTTATTAAACTTATTTTTCTTAATTTTATTTCTTTTAAAAAANTCTCAGAGTATTAAAAATGCAGTAATAGTAAAATTTTTCAGCCTTTGTAAAACTAAAATGCTTTGTGTTCCTTGTAGGGCGTTCTGGGACAACAAATTATTTTTAAAGCTGGTATGACTATCAGATGTTTATTAAACTTATTTTTCTTAATTTTATTTCTTTTAAAAAAACACTGTACTACAGAACCATAATCAATTCCACAGAGTGAACCAATTTTACCTTGGCACTGGAGGGAGGGCACGGGGTGGGCACTGAAAGACACCAGAGAGACAAAAGTCAATGTCTGTCAGTGTGAAACCACCTCTAAGAAAACAGCTATTTCCAGATATGGTCAGAACACTGTTTTGCTTCGTGTACCTCTTAAATAGCTAGAGGCTCCTGATGGAGATGTCACGTAAAAGTAGTATGTAAAAGACGCAGGAACAGCATGTTTTTACCAGAGTTCTGATGGGCAATGCATTAGGGACATGGAGCTAACAGCTGTGTGCGAGGCACAGCTTGCATTTCAACTTCACTTGGATAATTGTCACTCTTCCTTCATGTAAGGTACTGCTTTCATTGGAAAGCTTATCAATCATTCTATTTAAATATGAAAATACTGCAATAATTTATGCATTTGGTATATTTACACAGCATACAGCGTGAGCTGCGTATTTGCTATTTGAAGTTGTAAATTCAGAACCATAGTAAAAGCAATAAAGGGAAATCAGCTTATTTATGAAAAATACTTTTAGATATGACAAAACATTAATTTTCATATAATTTCAAAAATATTTACCAGCAGGTCAAACAACTAAAATCTGAAAGTATCTCCTGCTAACAATCTGAAACCGAGCTCTTGCACTTTGAGCTAGAAAAAGGCAGTTTACTTTCAGATTTTGTATTATATAACTATATTGAAACAGTATACACAAGTATTTCCCACACTTCAAAAATTCAGGTGGCATCCGAATTAAAAAAGGCTCTAAAAGTGGCAACACTCAAGGATCCACAAACCTACCACTTGTTTCTTTCCCGTTATCATTTGAAGCTGTTCCCTGAAAGAGGCACTAAGAACCAGTCTGTGCTCCCTCACGCTGCTCCTCAGCTAGTTCTGAACTAAAAATAAGCTTCTAGCAGCCAGGATTAGCTGGATGTGAACCTTCCTGCCCCTGCGTTAGGGCCCAGTACTACTCCCATTTGAAACCACGGCAGTTTGTTCTGTGGCAACAGACGTTACTTGCACTGAAAAACCTGTAACTCCATATGCCGGTATGGGTTCCAGTGAGCAAGTTTTACGTGGGGTTGTTTACCCAAACCAAATGAGACACCTCGTGCAAGGAAGGGTTTGCAGGATTAGGCCTCAAATCTCTCCCTTGGATTTTGGCCGTGCTGAAGACTGACAGCAAGCGCCATGTACACAGGTAGAGAACAGCACACCTTGAGCAGCATCCAGCAAACTGGTCAGGACTGGGCACAGCATACAGGCGCACCACAGGGGACAAAAATACTGATAAAGCTCAGAGCTCATTACTTGTATTGTTTCCTGCATTCTTGTAGCAGTCATTATTAAACGTTTAGGATAGCTGATATTTTTAAGAACTGAAATCTAAAAAAACCCTTTCTCTAGCATTCCGTGCCTGCGGTGAGCTAAGCTGCCTGCACCACAGCTCGGAGGTGCTACCAAGGGGGCAGTTCCGCACAAACTCGAAGGTTTAAAAGCATTTAACCGGCCCTCACAGGTTTAAAGCTTTGCATGTTTTGGGGTTTGGGGTTTTTTTTTGAGAGATGGATGAAAATACGAAAAGCACGAGGAAACACTCGCGCCCCCAGCAGAGGATGAGCAGGAACGTGCGACCCTGCGGCCAGATACCTCCCACCGCCCGCGGGTAGCGGCAGGGCAGGCACCACCGCCGCCGCCCCCAGCCGCGCTGCCGGGGCGCCCCGCTCCGCGCCCTGCTGCAGCTCCGTCTCCCCAGCAGCAGTTGCTGCTGCTGACAGCCCCGGTACAACTCTTCAGCAGCAGAGCACACCGAGCTCCGGCCGCGGCCACCGGCACTTCGCCNGCCAGATACCTCCCACCGCCCGCGGGTAGCGGCAGGGCAGGCACCACCGCCGCCGCCCCCAGCCGCGCTGCCGGGGCGCCCCGCTCCGCGCCCTGCTGCAGCTCCGTCTCCCCAGCAGCAGTTGCTGCTGCTGACAGCCCCGGTACAACTCTTCAGCAGCAGAGCACACCGAGCTCCGGCCGCGGCCACCGGCACTTCGCC
>VZSC01008302.1:15020-52052 GCA_013398225.1 Steatornis caripensis
TTTTCATGGCCGCGGTAGCGGGGATACCCCCGGCGCTCTGCGCCCTGGCGTTCCCCTCATATCCCCACCCGCCACCCTTGCCCGGCGGTGGCTGAGGGCGGCGCGCTGGCTCCTGCGCCGCGCCGAGGTGCCGCGAGGAGCTCTCGGCAGCTGCGTGTCACCGGCCCGGCCGGACCCCGCCTGGCCACCCCGGGCGACGCGGCGGAGGTGCTGCCGGGGAGCCATCGCTCCTGGCGGTGCAGGGTGGAGTGGGCCCGATGTCTCCGCAGGACGCAGCCCGGCAGGGAGCCCTGCGTGTGGTGTCTGAGGAGGTACCGCCACGGCGTCTCCGGAGCGACGAACGGGAGCGGTTTTCCACGCGGCCTCCAGTTTTGAAGCATTCGATGCTTTTATAAAATCTCAGCTTCTGGAATCGGGTCACTTACAGTAAAAAAAAGTGCTTGTCCTTAAAAACGAAGACTGCCGGGTATTTGTTGCAGCAGAGAAAAAAAAAATGTATTTTGAAGTGTCAAAAGCCAAAGCTATTGAAATAGGGGCAGCGTAAGATTTGCGTTTGCCTCAATTTTTAGGTACTTGTCTCAGTATTTTAAAACTGTTGATGATCCCGTGTGTCAGTCAGTTCTAGGAGGGCGCTTAGGCTGTGCTGGGGGAGGCCCCAAGCTGTGGCCTGTCCCTTCCTGAGCAGCGCTGCCCCTACGAAGAGAAATAAGAGTTGAGACCGCTATCTTAAAATCCACCCTAAAGCAGTTAAGAGATGCTTATTCTTCCCTATGCCTAAGGGTGGTAAGGTAGCTTGGGATGTTCTTGGGAGTAAAGCACCAAGCTAGAGGTACGGCAGCTTTCACTCAGACCTTTGGGAATAACTGCTTCATCTGAATTTTTTAAAGATTTTCCTACCTGTGCAATGGCGGTAATGCTTGCGCCTTCTGTATGATCCGCTTAGACAAACAGTGATGCAGAGACCCTCTCTTAGGATACGATGGGTTCCGCTGTCGAAATAACAGCGTTGCCATAGCTTGCAATTGCGTACGGTCAATTTATGCCAACTGTTTTGTTGTCTATTCAATTATAAGAGTAAATTAGACTCTAAGCTTTGATGCAAAATCAGTACTGAATTTCTAAACTCAGTGGTTCCAAAGTGATATAAAATGCGAGTCTAATATATCCTGAAAGTTTAAACTCAAAAGACACTTTAAAAGGAAACCAAAACTACCTTTGGTTTCTTACACTTTTTTGGCAATATAAAGATTTGTGTTCTATCTCAGTATAATTTTATGCCAGTGTTTGGTGGTAATTAGATTACTTGCAGGCTTTCCATTTACCTACTTCTGTTCGGTATGTGCTTGAGAACTAAGGACTAAGACTATGTGTTCGGTTTGCTCTTGGCTTGAAAAGTGTGAGTAGAAATTCTCTGAACTGATATTTGCCAATATATAGTATTAGTAGCCCCTATTTTCTGGGGTAAATTGCTCTTTCTTTTTTTTTTTTTTCCCCATGACAGGGCACAAGAGGATACTCACAATTTTTCCTCTGTTGCAACAGCCCACTGTGTATGTTTTATTTTATTTTTGATAATGTTTTGAATTGAGAATAGTCTCTCAGCTGTTGTCTGTAAGGGCAAGTGGGCAGAACTCTCTTGATACTGATTTTCTTCTGGTAACTACTGCTGTTTTTTCACTTTAGGCTTTAAAATCTAAATTGGCCCTGCAGGTATCTGTTTTAAATGTTTCTAGAAAATAAATTTTTTGGTTCAAAGCTTGATCATACTTTGCACTCTTTTGTTGTGCCATCTTTACTTTCAACAGCTTACAGGACCTCTTGTCTGCTTTTTTCCTCCCCTTTTGTAAACTGAGGCTTGCTCCCATCTCAGATTGACCTATGATGTTTTTAGGACATAATAGCTGAATTTTTAGTGGTTTTAGCGTGCTCCTTCCTGTGAGATGTATACGTGTCTCTTCTTTCTTTGTATTTGTTGTTTCTTTTGCCATGATTCTAACCAAAGGGCTCCATAAATGTTAAGCTGATTGTGTGCTATACTACGTTGATCAGGATATTAACATTATTTTCTTGGGGTTTCTGCCTGTACTTTCTGGGTTTACACTTTGATTGTAAATGGAGGGAAGGAGAGAAATTGGGGAGAAATACTTTTTACATCTATTTTCAACAGCTATTGCAACAGCTTTCTGATCTGTGTCTTATAGGTGGTACCACAATAATACTACAATAATAAGCCATTAGCAGTGGCTGGTTTGGATCTGCTCTGAGAAGAGCTAACACAGTAATAAAACCATCAGTAGTTATTTTGCCTATAAAAAAGATGCCTATATAGAGATATCAATAGTTTCTTGCTTAGAAAAACATTCTTTATTTTTTTATTATTTTCTCCCTGAGGTGAAGCATCTTCTTGTGTACAGCATCTTTTTTTAAAAAAAGTAATTTTACTTTATTTATTATGGATAAATTAGGCTTAATGAAATGCAGCCAGAAACCTCCATCTTCTAAGACAGTGTATTTTATTAAGCTAGATACATAAGATCACAAACCAAACAAATTTGGCACAAGGTTTTCTTTAGGATTAAGTAACTCTTTACAGAAAGTTCCCGCTCAAATGCAATTTAGTCAGATAGTCAGCCTCTTCTATCAGTTTGAGGGCTGTGAGTTTTGCATCTTTCTCAAGTTCTGTTTATTCATTCATAAGACAGGGCTCAGTCCCGTGAAGCATTCTCTTATAGGCTAGCACTGCCAGACAAATTTGGTGGGGTCTAAGCATCCTCCTGTTGGTCATGTTTTGGAAAAGCAACTTTTCTGCCCACTGCAGTACCATCAAACTGTCGGTTTCACTTATTTTAGGATTTCTATTTTGTAACTGTGTATTTACAGTTCATTTTTTATTTATAGTTTGCAATAACTATTAAATAAGGGGCAATTTGTGACAGTTGGTATAGCATGTTATGATAGTAATGATTTGTAGCTCTGTAACATCTTTATTTAAGGAACTCACAACACTTTTAATGATTTTCAACTCCACAGCACCTATTGTAGGTGAACATTATTATTCCTCATTTACCTATGAGCAAACAGAATTGTGAATGGCTTAAACAAGCCCCAAAGACTAGGGGTGGATTTCCACAGCATAGGTGGAGGATAGAACTTTGCCCTTGTGATTGTTCCTTAACACTTGCAGTAGGAGGAGGCTCTAATGACTCATAGAAAGTAGCAACAGAATAAATGTACAGGGACTCCTTCTAGATCAAAACTGTTCTTTTTGCTAACAGAGTGAGTCTTTAGGAAGAGCTAGTCTGTAAGGAAGCATCTGCGTGGGAATATTTGGTGTAAGGGGCATGAAATCTTACAGATTCTTTTTTCCCCGATTAAAAGTTGTAGCAAACCAGCTTGAGCAGTGAAGGCAATAGATATGCAGCTTGATTGTTAAAACTCTCTGTGGATCCTCTCGTTAACAGGTAAAGTGATCTCTTCATAGTAGCTTGATCTTCCTTTGAGGAATAAGAGCTTTCATACTTAAAGCACAGTCAAATCCTCACTGCATAATTTACAGAGGCAATTTAAGGTAGTATGACCTGTCTGTTGGAGGTTATTAGACTTACACCTCTACTAATAAATCAGAGCAAAGTCACCTGATGTAGCAGCCATTGCTGGCAACAGTTCAGAGCAGGAGACACTGCACTGAAGGCAATGGGGAGCACTAGCTGTGGCTGTGGAAACAAGTCTCTGCAGCTGGGGTCAGATTGCAGCCTCAGGTGGGTGTTAAGCTGTTGCAGCTGACAGCCATCTTGCTATAAAATATTAAATCTGGTGTATATGGTTGATAGTATATTTTCTGCTCTATGAATTAAACTTCTAGAGCAAATGAACAGTGACTGCTTAACCATGTTCTCTGCTATAATGGATATCTGCTATGTGTTGCTAATAGCTTAAAATCACTTGCTTTGGCAAACAGTTCAGAGAAATTGAAATACAGTAATGTGTGATGAAAGGCTAGTACTGATAGCATTAAGGTCAGCTCTTGCTGTGCACATAGAAAAGTATTGATTTGTATGCTGGGAGTAAGTATTGCCTAACAGCCAACTAGCAAATAAAACTAATCTGTGGTAAATACAAACATATAGAAGCGAAAAGAGCAAACTGGAAAATTATCTGATCTTTGATACATACAAACAGATAGGAGTGAAAAAGAGTTTGTGCGTTATACCGTCTTTGAATTTTACCCAGTTAGTATAGCAAGATAGTTATGCAGTGAAATACAGTTACCACTATAGCAAGCTTGAGAAGAGCTAGCTAGTGTAGTGGAACCCTCAACAATCAGTATTTGAATCCTCTTTTTTTAAAATCTGTGCATTTTAGTATTATCTGCTAATAAAAAATACTCTTCAGAGTATGGAAAGAAGAATTGAAGAAACAGTTTATTTTCTGTCCTTATACTCAGTGGGTGCTGTTCCCTTGGTAAACTGAGTCTTCCTTTTAAAGCAAGAACTTCTAACTCTTAAAGAGATCAACTTTTAGCCATACCACTTTTCCTGCATAATTTCTCTACATTAGACTAAAACCAAAGCATTTCTGATATGCAAAGGAAAAGTGGATGTGGCCGAGTGGAAAGGCAGGCCCAAAGGTATGAACAGGAATATGTCGGTGTACTTCGGGCCTACTTTGTAAGCACAAGTCAGTCTTACGCAGTTGATGCTTTCCATTTAGCCCTTCTGCTTTTTATTGTTATTATTTTGATTCTAAAGCCACAGACTAGCTGATATGTGTGTCGTCTGGGATACAATTGGGACCAGGCAGCCAGGAATATAAAAGCAGGTGAAAATGAAGAAATGACATGCTAGTCTTTTCACTGTAAGAACACTGTTAAGTATGCCGAATGACAAGATTAAAAGATGTGGAGCCCAATCCACCCCTGGTGTCAATTAACTTCTGTATAATGACATTAAAGATAATTTGGCCATTTATATTTAACCTGATTTGCATAGATAGGCAACTTGAATTAGGTGGCTGTGAATGGAGTGCTATTGCATGCAAATCACTTGACTAAGTATTGGTCTGGTCTGACTGAGAACAGCTGCTAGCTCTTGCATTTGAGTAGCACCAGATCATAGATATGAAACATGCCTAATTATGTGCTTAACTACTAAAGCCAATGATGAAGCTCATTCAGAGCTGAGGATGTGTAAGAACTTTCAGAACTGTGAAAACTCTTACTCTCAAGGAACCCTTACAGATTGTTTTCCGATTCAAAGGAAGCGTGTGAAAAGAGCGCTTTTAATAAATAGAAATACTGTATTTTGCAGATTTGTTTTTTTTTCTTCTTTACATTCTGACGAGAATCTTTTGGAACATAATGAGAATCCAATACCACTGTACCTTGGGGAAAAGAAAAAGACCCGCAACGCTAGTGGCTAGAAAAACAGAGGTCAGCTGCCTAACAAACAGTCGATTCAACTGTCTGATATTTGAATAGATGCTTGCTGCGCTCTTGATCTTATGGTAGCTCATTCAGAGTTTGTATTATCCGTACTACTGTAGCTTCTTCCTTCTTATTCTGAGACCATGCTGCAACATATTCTAGGTAGGATCAATTTATTTGACTGTTAAAATTCTGGTGTTTGCTTATCACTGATAAGCCTTGTTGAATCCATTCTTTTCCCAAGCCGTTTATTTTGTATACATGGTAATATCTTATGGTTTTGTAGCTCAAGGCAGTCCGGGTTTACAGCTAATCAAATCTGCAATTCTAAATGTCGCAATCTAAATAAGTCGTCTCTTAGAACAGTCTGCGGTTCAGCACTTCATAGAATGTTTTTACTACATATCCACACATTTCATAGGCTATTTTTACTATGTATACAATGCATTTCCTTTCAGTATTATTGTTAAATGTTTGTTCTTTGTTGTTATATGCCAAGGTAAATTGAACTCCTGTTCTCCAATGCTGTTCTCAGGTCGGGATCGTTAGAAGCTGTAGGAAAAGCACAAGATAATTCTCAAGGTGTTTTTATTTAACACACTAACTTGCTGAGGAAAGAATGACCGTTGGCAGAGCTCTACATAAAGAAGGTAGGAATTTTACCCTCTCCCATTCCTATGTGCACAAATGGGAAGTGAGCAGTCCGAAGAAACTTACTCGTAACAGGTCTTTCCTCCCCGTTACTGTCCTTTCTCACTCGACTTTCTTCCTGCTGTTGTTGTAAGAGCTTATCCTTCTGCAGATGTTAGATAATATACTTTTGTTCGAGCTTATTCATTTTGTCTGCCTGTGTCTCTCTTACATGCTTATAGTTGTCGTGTGTCGTCGTCCATCCCCTGTGTCCGTCCACCCCCTCCCCAAAATATGAAACTAGAGCTATATTACTTTATAAAATACACCGTGAGCCCTCTAGTGGTACTTTCTACCTTTGCTTTAGGCTATGGTAACATTTTTTTTCTTTCCAGCTGTGCTTGCCTGAGCCGAAGGAGTCAGATAAACGTCTGTTGAAACTACTTTAACATTTCTGATTTTTTAAAAAATATATTTAATGTGAGAAGGAATACTTGCATTCACTGGTATACCTGGGAGTTTGTCACCTCTGGTAGTGAACTCCGGAGTTTGTTGAAAGCCAGGGCTGGTTATAGCCATGGTGTAAAGCATTTACTGTGGAGCCCCTGCGGCACCTGGTGATGTGGGGATGCTTTCGACACTTTCAGCTGTATTTAACACTGGCAGCACGCTGCAGGTCAGATCCCAGCACCAACTAGGGTGTACTTCTGTCTGTGAGGAGACCAGCTGCAGAAACGTTTACTCTGCTAATCCATTTTTCTAGTTACTAGATTTGCTCTCTGTGTGTGTAATACGACTGCGCTACCGAGCGCCATCGGGTGACGCAAAGCTGCTCTGAAACGTGAAGGTGCCGAGCAGGAGCGCCCAGAAGTCGCGGGGTGAACGAGGGAGTGAGACACCGAGGCAGCAGATAGCTCGTTTCTTCTGGTACTGGCTGCTTGGTTTTTATGTTATAAAAGATCTGTATGCCTCTTAGAAAAGCATCTGAAAAGGGGAGAGAATGGCATCGCTGTTTTTGGGCGACACCTGCCTGTGATTTTAACGCTTTCCTTCCCGGCACACTCAAGGCAGCCTTTGCAAAGATTTCCCAGTACTGCGTCCTTCCTCATTGGACAGGTACTGTCAAAACCAGTTCAATGCAGGCTTTGGGATTTTTTCAGCACATTCACGGAGTGTACGTGCTCTAGATGCCTACAATACAGAGGGATCCAGCTACTTCTAATGGGATGCATTTGCATAGAGGAAGAATTCCTCATTTAAGATGGGTAATAAGCAAACAATATTTACTGATGAACAGCTAGATGCCTACCAGGTAAGATATCTTAGTTTGCATTAGAGGAAGAAAAGGCGTAATTGTAATATGTTGATGGGTTTTTTTGAGGGGAAGTGTTTTTCCAAATATAAATGAAAACTTCATTTGTAGCCTGCATGCATATATTTTACTGTTCCTTCCCAGCAACTGTGAAAGTATTCTAAGGCTGGGTTGTTGAATATATGCAGTTAACTCCCTTCTCTGAGGATTTGACTCCTTTCCTTGTGTACCATGTCTGGACTAGGAAGCAGGATAAAGATTGTGACTAGCTTAACAATGGGCATTCTTAGTAGAATCTGAGTGTTTTTTAAAGAAGAAAGTGTATCAATAATCTCTTTTTCTCTCACTGATGCCTTTGCTGTCAATAGAGGGGGTGGGTGGGTGGGAAAAGTCTCATCTAATTTCTTTCCTAACGATAAGTTGTAGAAATACGCTTAATGTAATTCCAGAATAGGTATCTTTATGCTTGCATCTGCTCCTGGATGGCAGTTTCTTACCTTAACAGATGTAGTACGCATTTTGTGTCCAGGAATAGCTTATTGGTACTTCTTTATTTACTTCACATTGCATCAACAGAATTTTTTAATAGGGTAAAAAAAAAATAATTCCCAGTTTTCGATCATGTTTCAGCACACTGCAAATCTTACTGAAATGGATTGTGCGAAGCTGTCTGCACAGTAGGCATTTTGAACAAGTTTCTGAAAATACAGTGAGGCAATATATCGAATAGAAATGTGCTGAAGAAGGAGGCAGCTGACTACTTATTATGAGATGCAGACAGGGCTGGCTGCATTTCTCGGTTCTCTTACATGAAGCGATAGACATAGAATTAACAGCGCAGGAAATCACCATTTAGTTTATCTCGTGATAACCAAGGGACAGTTCCAGTGCACACAAAAGTAAATAACTTTCTTTTTACCTTCAGGATCTTTGACTCAAGCCCTGGAAGTAGAAACTATGCTTTTAAATACAAATTTTCTTTGGAGTTACTGCTAACATAGGCTTTTCACAGGTATGGATATTTAGCCACAGAGAGTCAGGCTAGGGATATATGCTAAAATGCTTTAAAATGTTATCCCATGCTGAAAATAAGGCATAAATTAAATGCTTTTATTAAATTTCTAGCCTTTTTCTTGTCATTGTAGGAATTGTGAAAATGAAGCTTCTTTAATTTCCACTCTGTCACACTTCTCACGCTCACCAGCAGTCTGTCACTGTAATATATTAGACTAAGTTAGTGGTCTTAGACATAGTAGTGTAAGATCTAAAAAAGCTTTTTTACATCCCTGCTGGATGGGCAAGAGGGAAATCAAAGATCTGTAAAACACCAATGTCTGTCTCCCTACTACCAATAAAAGTGAACACAGAACAGAGCCCAACTGCAGTGAAACAAAACAAAATCCAAATGTAATTAATGTTATCTTCTTGACATAAACTGGCAAATGCAAGAGCTGAAATGTCATCCCTAATTCACTACTCTTCATGTAGAAATTGCCTTTCTCTAATGGCTTTTGCAGCCCCTCCCTGTCATAATGCTGGGTAATTGATCTCAAAGCCTGGCAGTAGTAAGGCCCAGTGGATTGAGTCAGCCTATGGGATTTCTCTGTTACAGGCAGACTTGTAGTTCATTAGTATAGTGCTAGATACTTTTTTACTAGTAATATCACCTGTTAAATATGGTGATTACAATAAAATAGCAAGTTTCAGGAGAGTAACAAACCTCCAGAATTTGTCAGGAAGGAGAATTAGCCTTATGCTGTGAACAATCAGATAAAGTCTGTGCTTTGATGGTGATTTGCCTCTCATACATTAGTTATTGCATACCTCTTGGATCTTTTAAACATAGAAATGCTGAGCTTACTGCTGTAGCCATCCACACACAGAGCTCTTGCTCTCCACTGTGTTCTGGGGTAGTAGTACGCAGTTGCTGTAATACAAACGGAGCTGTTTTACTTGGAGCTTGCCGTCTTATCTGCCTTTTTGTCATTTGTGGAATTCCTTCAGAACAGAAGAGGGAATAATGGAGTAATGGTTCCATAGTCTTAAAAATGCAGGCTTTTCATTTCTTCAGCCAGCAGTTGGGTTGCCTGGTGCTCTGAACACTGGACCAAAGTAAACCACTGTGTACCATGGTCCACTTTGCAACAGTCTCTTGTGCACAACTTCTACCCCAGTGTACAGCCAGGCATCTACATACAAGCTGCTTTTTAAGTGGATCATTGATTAATCTTTTGTTTTTCCCTAAACGAGAACTAGGCAACTTCTTACGAATTTGTATGTCTGTGAGTTGTAACTGTACTCCTTACAATAATACCCAGGGTTACAGCGTCCACAGTATCAGTATGGCAGAAACAAAAGAGTCAACTTAATGCTTTTTGTAAAATAGATTTTTAAATTTTTTTTTTTACTTCCCCACAGTTCCTATTAGAAGGCCATTCAAAACCTCACTCCCCTCATGGTTAGACTTATAATTTCTTTATTTGAATATATTTCTGGCCATTGTATTATCTGGTTATAGCTTCCACCATTTTTGTCTGTAACACAAATTGCTCTGAGCTTATAGCACCTGAATGCTACTTTAGTAGTGACTTTTTTTTGTTAATGCATTGTGTTTTAAGCACTTGTTCCATAGGAGACGCTGTGAGATGGAAAAGTGAGAAGTTAATGTGCTTAAAGTATGGCAAAACCATAGTAAGTGGCTTTGGTTTTCAGGAGTAAAGATTAAACTGCAGAAAAATCACCTCCTTGAAGAGCTAGCACACATCAATCTCAGATCATTACTATGATATTAATGAAATAAAATAACCTCATTTGATTTGTCTAAAACTTTCTGAAATGCCCATGTATAAACTTTTTTTTTTTGCATATAAACTGTTGTATTGAGGAGTGACTTTTTAGCAGAAACTTTATGTTTAAATTAAATTGTAAATCTGGTCACCCACAAGATGACCTCAATATTTTTCATAGAAAAGTGTTTTGAATACTCTTCATTAAGACTGGTGATGAGTGGCCAGCTGAAACTGTTTGTGAAAGAGATGCGTAGTAGCACTTGATAATATTAAACCTCTCAGCTTTTTAAAATTTGAAATAGGCAGAGGCAAATTAAAGAAAGACTGGAAAACTGCAAATCTCCTAGCACCTTGTCATATCACCTGTTATTAAAATCATAACACCTGTTATTAAGATAGCATTCTAGCTGGCAGCTCTTTAAATTTTCATAAGCTTAGTGAAATGTGTTTGAAGTTAGGCTTTGGCAAACATTGGGTTCCTTACTGAGATTCACCTCATTTAAAAAGTTAGCTTTGTAAGAAAATGCATTCTGCTGGGGATTTCTGCTTCGTATGCCCTTAGAGTACTTGACTGTTTAGATGTTTTTTTGCGGGTTGTTTTCTTTGTTTGTTTGTTTGTTTGGAGTTTTTTACATAAAATGCAAAGTCTAACCAAGGTCTGGCTAGGGAAAAGGTAAGTGTTAATCAGGAAGAAAGATGTATTTCATTGCAATCAAAGAACATTTAAAATTAAGCTTTTACAAGTTGTCTCCATATTTTAGAGGTCAAGTCTCATAGCAAAAAAAGAAAATTAATGGGAATTTTAGGTTTTTTGAGTGATGCTGTGTGAAGATGCTTGAAGCAGTACAAAATACAGGTGTACGATAAAGTGACATCAGAGCTGTATATTGGCCCCAGTGCACTGTATTTCTCACTGAGAAACCATTGTATTGAATAGAAAATGCATAGAAGCTGTGCATGGGGTATGGACAAACTAATCCACTGTTCAATCAATCTCATTGCCTTTTCTGGGGTTACTTGAATAAGTGGTCTGAATTTGATACGAATTTGGTTCTAGATTTTTTTCTTAATGGACAGAACCTAGAGAATATATTTTATTAGAGAAATATTTTATGTCAGATATTACTGTTTTTATTGCAAGCCGTTTCTTTTTGTATTTGTTCATTAAAGGGATTATTTACTCTACAGTATTTAATGCAGCCTCAAAACAAACTGATGTTTATCCTAGCTGTCTTCTAGGCAATATTGCAATAAAAGATAGTAATATGAAATAATGACTTGCTTTGTTTACACAAGAATTTGCCTATTACAGAGCTAACTTTTCTTTTTTCCTTTTATTAAAATTCCTGTCAAAGTGGGACTCAACTATATTTCATGAGTTATGCAAGACCAGATGAAACAAGTTACGTTATGACCTATCAAGAAATGCCATTTATAAAGTGAAGCTAGGTCATCAAGCCCTCTTTTGATTTCAAAAGCTGTGCTTGACTTAATCAGGACCTCTGATGAAAATGAAACCTTTGCAAGAATACAAAAAGCTTATTCATCAGAGGTTCTCCAGGATCTTCTGTAAAAACTGCTTTTCAGTTTTTCAGTATTGCTGTTAATGTGCAAATTTAAGTAGCATGCTAAGGGAACAAGGTTTTTGTGAAATTACCCTTTAGTCAGATTCTGGTTTCACGTTACCATTTGGTGCATGTATAGATTGAGCAAAATTACATTTGTTGACAGCTTGCTTCTTCCTCAGTCCTGGATAATGTCTAACTGTTTTCACTCCCATGTTGCCATATAAATATATAAACTGGTTCTTATAGCTGCAGATTTTTCCTCTGAAACTCTGTGTTTTAGTTGTTCTGGCTGTAGTTCTAGAATGTGTATGATTACAAATAAAGACAGATGTTAAAATCTCCATCGACCTTCTGATGCAACCAGCATTTTGTAAGATGAAAGTCCATATACCAATACTATTATTAATGCAGATAGTAACTCTGACAGGATTTTTTTAGTATTTAAATATGGATTCACTAAAGTAATTGTGCAGCTGTGTGACTTAAGGACTGGTGCTAGTCTCAATGACTTCCAGTAACTATATATTTACAGTTACGAAAATACCTAAGTATCTTGCTGACTCAGTCTTGCACAAACTCTATTCCAGTCTTAGTTGTATCGCAACTAGAAGTACTGCATTTGTAAAATGTTACCAGAATAGAGTTAATAATAGATCTTATATGAAAATTTATTTGCTTCCATCCAGCGCGTTTTAACTAGATTTTTGATTAATTCATAGGATGATGTTTTCATGCTATTTTGATTACATGTTCTTACACACTTGCATTGTGTACTTTTGGCACAGTGCAAAAGATAATTTGTGGTTTTAAAAATGAAACCTCTGAAATAATTTGGTTTAAAAGTTATATTTAAAATGTTGCAGCATTCAGTACTTCTATTTATTAAAAGCTGCTCAGTAAGATAGCTATATGAATCTAGTCTGTCTCTTGGCTTGAGGATATTGTCAAAATTCCTGTTAGTCATTGGTTTACTTTATCTGTGGCTTGCTGGCTTTTGTTTGAGACTGTTTTTCTAATTTGGAGTAATTTCATATTGCTGAGACTGTTTTATAGTATTTCCTTATTTGTAAAATTTTCCAATGGAGCTGTTGCAGGATCAGAATAAACCTGCCCTTATGAAACTATACATATAGAAGGCAGAATTATATAGGTATTGTCTTAGAGGAGAAATATGCATTTAATGGGTTTAAGAAATACTATTTCACAGTAGCTTTGCATACTTAAGCACTGCTATTATTTCATTCTTTTCTTCCTTTCTGCAGTTTTTCTTATCTTTTTTGTAGAGAAGTGTTTTGCTTAGCTATTTGAAATTAGTTTTATTTGAAAACTGTGCTTTATGCACAGTGATACTTGCTTCTAAAAGTGGTAAGTGCTAATCTTTCATTCAGTAGACTCTGGCGCCATTCATAAACTGCGTGCTGCACTCTGGTATTGGCAATAGATCCAACAGAACAAATTACGTGTGGTCTGATTCTGGAGGCGTACGTCATGTTATGCTGTGTATGTACACTTTACATAAAGTATCAGCATTCTCAGCACAGTTATCTCTATTCCTGTTTTTTGTTCAAATCCCTACAGAACTAAACATAAAGCAGAACTGCTGTAGGAGTTTGCATTAAAGTCTTACAGACTAGTGGAAAAGGTGGTAGACCACCATGTTTTGGTCTGTTCCCGTTTGCCGTAAACCTGCATTCGTGACATATGAAATCAAAGAATCAAAGTCCAACAGCCTGTACATTCTGCTCTTTTATATGGTAAATTTCAAGAGCAGAGGCCACTAACCCTACTTTACAAGCAATGTTGAGTGACTTGCAGAAAGTCACACTACCAGCCGAGAGCAAAGCCACCCATAGAACCTAAGTACACCAGCTATCTGATTCTTTTCTCTGCAAAATACTTTAAGAATCACTTAAGCCACCTCAGTGCCAGATTTGAGAACCAAGTCCTGTTACCCAAGCTAATGATCGCATTGAAATCAATGGGAAATTTTNAAGCTGTGCTTGACTTAATCAGGACCTCTGATGAAAATGAAACCTTTGCAAGAATACAAAAAGCTTATTCATCAGAGGTTCTCCAGGATCTTCTGTAAAAACTGCTTTTCAGTTTTTCAGTATTGCTGTTAATGTGCAAATTTAAGTAGCATGCTAATGGAACAAGGTTTTTGTGAAATTACCCTTTAGTCAGATTCTGGTTTCACGTTACCATTTGGTGCGTGTATAGATTGAGCAAAATTACATTTGTTGACAGCTTGCTTCTTCCTCAGTCCTGGATAATGTCTAACTGTTTTCACTCCCATGTTGCCATATAAATATATAAACTGGTTCTTATAGCTGCAGATTTTTCCTCTGAAACTCTGTGTTTTAGTTGTTCTGGCTGTAGTTCTAGAATGTGTATGATTACAAATAAAGACAGATGTTAAAATCTCCATCGACCTTCTGATGCAACCAGCATTTTGTAAGATGAAAGTCCATATACCAATACTATTATTAATGCAGATAGTAACTCTGACAGGATTTTTTTAGTATTTAAATATGGATTCACTAAAGTAATTGTGCAGCTGTGTGACTTAAGGACTGGTGCTAGTCTCAATGACTTCCAGTAACTATATATTTACAGTTACGAAAATACCTAAGTATCTTGCTGACTCAGTCTTGCACAAACTCTATTCCAGTCTTAGTTGTATCGCAACTAGAAGTACTGCATTTGTAAAATGTTACCAGAATAGAGTTAATAGTAGATCTTATATGAAAATTTATTTGCTTCCATCCAGCACGTTTTAACTAGATTTTTGATTAATTCATAGGATGATGTTTTCATGCTATTTTGATTACATGTTCTTACACACTTGCATTGTGTACTTTTGGCACAGTGCAAAAGATAATTTGTGGTTTTAAAAATGAAACCTCTGAAATAATTTGGTTTAAAAGTTATATTTAAAATGTTGCAGCATTCAGTACTTCTATTTATTAAAAGCTGCTCAGTAAGATAGCTATATGAATCTAGTCTGTCTCTTGGCTTGAGGATATTGTCAAAATTCCTGTTAGTCATTGGTTTACTTTATCTGTGGCTTGCTGGCTTTTGTTTGAGACTGTTTTTCTAATTTGGAGTAATTTCATATTGCTGAGACTGTTTTATAGTATTTCCTTATTTGTAAAATTTTCCAATGGAGCTGTTGCAGGATCAGAATAAACCTGCCCTTATGAAACTATACATATAGAAGGCAGAATTATATAGGTATTGTCTTAGAGGAGAAATATGCATTTAATGGGTTTAAGAAATACTATTTCACAGTAGCTTTGCATACTTAAGCACTGCTATTATTTCATTCTTTTCTTCCTTTCTGCAGTTTTTCTTATCTTTTTTGTAGAGAAGTGTTTTGCTTAGCTATTTGAAATTAGTTTTATTTGAAAACTGTGCTTTATGCACAGTGATACTTGCTTCTAAAAGTGGTAAGTGCTAATCTTTCATTCAGTAGACTCTGGCGCCATTCATAAACTGCGTGCTGCACTCTGGTATTGGCAATAGATCCAACAGAACAAATTACGTGTGGTCTGATTCTGGAGGCGTACGTCATGTTATGCTGTGTATGTACACTTTACATAAAGTATCAGCATTCTCAGCACAGTTATCTCTATTCCTGTTTTTTGTTCAAATCCCTACAGAACTAAACATAAAGCAGAACTGCTGTAGGAGTTTGCATTAAAGTCTTACAGACTAGTGGAAAAGGTGGTAGACCACCATGTTTTGGTCTGTTCCCGTTTGCCGTAAACCTGCATTCGTGACATATGAAATCAAAGAATCAAAGTCCAACAGCCTGTACATTCTGCTCTTTTATATGGTAAATTTCAAGAGCAGAGGCCACTAACCCTACTTTACAAGCAATGTTGAGTGACTTGCAGAAAGTCACACTACCAGCCGAGAGCAAAGCCACCCATAGAACCTAAGTACACCAGCTATCTGATTCTTTTCTCTGCAAAATACTTTAAGAATCACTTAAGCCACCTCAGTGCCAGATTTGAGAACCAAGTCCTGTTACCCAAGCTAATGATCGCATTGAAATCAATGGGAAATTTTCAGTTTGCTTTATTTTATTCACTTTGCTAGACGTAAGGAAGTTTAAGTGGATACTTGCAAGTTTAAGTGATGTCTTACCTCCAAAAACCAGCCATGATCTTTTATGTCAGACCTTCTAATTAACTTGATTATTGAGGGCACAAGGACAGACCAAGTGGGACAGTTGGTCTCAGAAAAGGAGCATGTATTTTTTCAGGTGCTGGAGTAGGTACCCTTTCAAGGCAAAGCCTCTATTCTAAATAACCCAAAACCTGTAAGGGGCCTCCTGTTAGCAGTTTTTCAGGCCATTGTATAGCATTAGAAATAAAAGCAACAATTCTCAGGATAAATTCTTGCCAGAAACTGGTAAGAATTACGAAAACTCTGGTGACATTTATTTGTTCAGTATTTAGTTTGTGCTTTTGAAGCAGGACTCCCAGTGGCTTTAGTTTCCAGAAAAGTTGATTTTTTTTAAGTTCATAGCAAACTCAAATACAGTCCATATAATAGCATATGTGTTCCATGATAGCTCTGGCTTAAAGGAAGATGAATGTCATCATATGCATAAATGACAAATGCTTTCCTGGATCCACTTCGCCTTTCCTTATGAGGGAGTTAATTTAACATGTTAGTTTACTATTTATTGTCTGTGATTATGTATTTTCTGTACAAATGAAGTAACCAGAAGAAAATTGGATGATTCACCTCTGTGTTTCTTTGGCCAAAGGTCTGTAATTAAATTGGAATTAAATTGCTGGATTTCCAGTAACTATGAAATGTAATTATGTTATTTAGACCCTTGTTCCATCATGACTTTAATCCAACTTAGGGCTGGGATGACCTCAATATTTTTCATAGAAAAGTGTTTTGAATACTCTTCATTAAGACTGGTGATGAGTGGCCAGCTGAAACTGTTTGTGAAAGAGATGCGTAGTAGCACTTGATAATATTAAACCTCTCAGCTTTTTAAAATTTGAAATAGGCAGAGGCAAATTAAAGAAAGACTGGAAAACTGCAAATCTCCTAGCACCTTGTCATATCACCNTGCACCTCTTTCCTGCCATCAATAGATACTTGTTTTAGCTTCATCTCTTGTACCAGCACTACCGACGCTATATTCTAAGCTACTAAGAGGAAATTATCCAAGCTGGAAATAAATCCATTTTTGCTACGTTAGTTTCCAAACATATTAGTTCCATCTGTCACAGTTCTCTATCACACTACTTGTCAGTGTGAAAGCCATATAAAGTAAGAGGCAGAAATAAGAAGCTGAGAAGCGAAAGAGGTGGCTTGACTTCCCTTTCAGAGATAGCTTGGAGCCATGGCTTTTACATTTGCCATTTGAGACCAGACAGATTTCTTAATGGCAAAGCATTTCTGAAGTGGTATGTATGATCTTGCTGTGAATCAAAAGTATAGGCCAGGTCACAATTAATTTGTGGTGCTCTAACCCTGAGTAGCTTTAAGATCTCTGCAAGTGGTTTGTGAAACCACAGTACGTTTTTTTGACACCTGTCATCCCTGACACACAATTCGATGTAATTGGGAGGCATAATTGGAATACTGCAGTCAGTAACAGTGGTCAGGCAGATGCTTGCAACTACTTTTTTAATAAAAATCTTCAGTATCAGTGGTTTTTAGATTATATTAGTAAAAAAAAAAGGCAGACATAGTGTTTGTTGTCAAAGATGTGAGGTGACTCAGATTAAAAAAAAAACGTGGACCTTCAGCAAAACAGGTTTGTGATCTGACCTCTTAATATGTCTTCTAATGGCATTTTCCCATGATTTCTGGAAGGTAAAAGGTAACTTTTCTTTTTCATCTTTATCTCCATTTGCATATGAATTCCCTGTTAGCTTTCCGGTTAAGTAACGGTGTCTGCTGTTTTCTCAAGCCTATATAATTACAGGATATTGATACTGAGGGCATTACAATTTTTTATGAGATTGCACCTGCCTTTCGTTAGTAAATGAAGCATCCGTAAGTGACAGTTTAACCATAAGTGTTGAATGTGCTGGAATTAATGAAGACTTAACCAGCTGGCTCCTATTTCACTTTGTGCAGTTCCAGACAATGTGACATCAGTGTCAGCAGCTCGCAAGGTGCTTCCTATTGTGCCTTGTAACACTATTCTGCTACACAATACACTGAAGGAAGAACTGCCTCTCCTGCCACTTCATATGGAGGAGAGCAAGCAAACTCAATAATTGATACCATGCGGGACTGTTAGCATCCCAGGATACCTGAGAAAAGCTGGTCGACTGCTTCAGCTAGCTGTGATCATTTGCTTTTCCCGTCCTTGGAAGAAGCAGGCGCTTAGCCAGAATGATTCTCAGCTTAGGAAAGAAATGCTTTTTCAGTAGCTGACTGAAGAGCAGGCCTGGGGGAGTCACACTAGTTGTACGTACTCATGAGTACGGCTTAACAAGCCACTAGCAGATTTAAAATATGATCTATTTTAAATATGTTTACATTAAAGCAGGAAAACTACCAAGAGCTGAATTGTTAGGCAAATGCCTTGCCACATCATATGGGCCTGTGAGAGGGGCGGATAATCAGGAAGAATTTTGCGGTTTGGTGGTTATTCCCCATACATACACCCTGATCAGCCACTAGCTGTAAGACAAGAAGATGCGTATTCTCTGAATTTATGACCTGAATAATGTTCTAAACTGATCATCCAATATTTCATTGCCACAAGTGTTCCTAGTTTTGTGTGCTGGGCAGCATTTGCCCTAAATATATGTTAGATAAGGTAGTGGGGATTAGGGAATGTTTCTGTTAATGGGATGGGAATAATTGTTATGGTTCTCACAACACCTGAAAATATAACTTGTTTTGTGACTGATACATAAATATATGAAATGCAAACTATTTCACTGCTCATATTATGGTTTTTTTGGTGAAGTGTGTAATTCTTCTAGCAAAATGCAGATGTTCATAAAGAGTGAGTTAAACCAGTGTAAATGCAGTCCCACCACAGNATGGGAATGATTGTTATGGTTCTCACAACACCTGAAAATATAACTTGTTTTGTGACTGATACATAAATATATGAAATGCAAACTATTTCACTGCTCATATTATGGTTTTTTTGGTGAAGTGTGTAATTCTTCTAGCAAAATGCAGATGTTCATAAAGAGTGAGTTAAACCAGTGTAAATGCAGTCCCACCACAGAGCCATTCAGAATGGAAGCGAATGCTTGTAAGCTCTTCTTTCATGTTCAGCCAGCTCTACTTTGCATTCTAGTAAGTTATTTCAAATTCTGTGATACCCCAGGGGAAGCGGAATTGTTTGCCCGCTGTTTGGAGCGGGGGCTGTCCTTTATTCATGCTCCTAACGTATGGGAGTTTGCAGACTTCACCAAAGTAACCAGAAGTAATTGTTAGCAAAAAAGAGTTAATAACTAAGTACGTGAGGTTTAGTATTAAATCAGTTGTTTCTAACAGAGGAATACTCAAAGTTATAAGATAGTTTTCTTCATCCATTTGTTACTTATAGCTTTCTAGATCCATTTATTGAATGTTTTTGGCCTATACTTTTTTGATTTAATTTTGTTTCTGGTCTGGTCATTCCACAGTGGCGAAGTAGTTCAGCAAGGTGGGTTTTTTTTCTCCTGAAGTTTCACTTTAACAATGTTTTTTTAACTGATAGCCCTGTCCTTAGGATATTTCAGTTATTTTATAGTGTATATTGCTTTCTGAGTCAAAAGCAGATGGTACACAAATGGCATCTTTAATGTTTTTCTGCCAGATCTGAGTTTCCTTCCAAAAGGTTGAAATATATTTCTTTGCAGTTGTTTTCAATATATTTATAGTACAATAACACTTTTTTTTTTAACAGGATTGCACATTCTTCACTCGGAAAGAAATCCTTCGGTAAGTAAATTCTGTTAGATTTTTCCTTCATGATTCATATGGAAGGGACTACACCTTTTTTGTGACTTGTGAGGAAACAAATAAAGCCAGTTATTTTGCATGAACGAATGAGTGTAGGATTGGACTCAAGATACACTTATAGTATGAAATGTGTATAAGGAAACAGATGTTGATTAGCTTAATGTCAATATCATAGACTTTTCTAGGGATAAACCATTGAGCGGTTGACAGTCACTGACTTTATGAAAGGAATTTGTTGCTTTTCTGTCCAGTTACACCAATGAGGGCACATCCTTCAGTCAGTACAGGTTTTGGTATGGACATAAGTGTGGGGAAAACTGGTAGAACTTAAACTGCAGAGTGCTGAGAATGTTTGTTTCTCTACAAACTTTGCCTACAGAAAGTCATGAAGACTGGGATCACTGTTTGCAATAGAAAGGACTTTGTTTTCTTCAGTAGTGATGGATTGAGCCAAACTGAAGTAATTACTGCATATATATATATATATATATATATATGCTGACTTCTTCCCCTGGATCCTGCCATGGTTTCTTGATCTTCTAACCATTCAGATTAAGGATCCATAAAAGTCTGGCATAGAATTCAAATTTGAATAGCTTCTCAGACATAAGAAGCCTTTGTTTTCATGAACATTGGGAACTGCTTTGAGATCAAAACCAGACATGGTCTCTGAGATTAATGTTCCTTTGTCTTTGCTCTGTCGCTGTAAACCTCAGTAAGACTGATGTTCGGTGACTCTGCCAAGGCAAAGACTAATGGCATGGCTTTGAGTGGGGTGCTTTATTTTTTGCTGGAAAGGTAGAGGTGGTATTTCAGCGAATTTCTTGCATACCTTATTCCCATTACTCTCAGCATACACTCCTCAGCAGTGCGTAACATCTCTCAGACTACTGTGCAGTAAGAACACTGCGATACCATCACCTAAGCCAAGATTTGATTTGGTCTGGGTCCCTCCTATGTAATTGCTATGGTTTCAAATTTAGTCACGTTGCTGGAGTACATTACACACTGTTGGAGTGAGACCAGAGGAGGACCCCAAAGATGATCAGGGGGCTGGAGCACCTATGCTGTGAAGACAGGCTGAGAGAGTTGGGGTTGTTCAGCCTGGAGAAGGCTCTGGGGAGACCTTACGGCAGCCTTCCAGTGCCTGAAGGGGCGTACAAGAGAGCTGGAGAGGGACTTTTTACGAGGGCGTATAGTGAGGGGATGAGGGGTAACGGTTTTAAACTGAAAGAGGGTAGATTTAGATTAGATAGGAGGAGGAAATTCTTCACGATGAGGGTGGTGAGACAGTGGCACAGGTTGCCCAGAGAGGCTGTGGATGCCCCCTCCCTGGCAGTGGTCAAGGCCAGGCTGAGGGGCTTTGAGAAACCTGGTCTGGTGGAAGGTGTCCCTGCCCGTGGCAGGGGAGTTGGAACAAGATGATCTTTAAGGTCCCTTCCAACCCAAACCATTCTGTGAAAAACTATTTGCAAATCCAAATCATTTATTGTTGTGACTCTTAGAATGTTCTGAAACATTCGTCTTCAGTGCCCTGATATCAAAGTTCAATATAAGTTTTATTTCAGTCTCATGTGTCAAGAAAAACTGAAGACAGTATGTGGAAGTTTTATGACGATTCCGTACAGAAATATCTCTTCATTTCAGCCAGTTTTTTATCTGCTTGTCAAAGCTGCACATTGCAAACTCATTCTCTACAAGTTGTTTTTTATCCACTGTAACCCAGAAAAAGAGAATAGAACTTGCTGACTCTTCATTTCACAGCCAGATTTCACAATATAGTAAATTCCTGCTTGCCTACCATAAAATGACATTTTCTAATTTCATTACTTCAGAATATCTTTTCTTGAAATCTGCAGTGTATTTTTCAGAGTACACTGTATTTTCTCAGTTGCATGTGATGATTCAAATTTACAGTTTGGAAATGTTGTTTTCCAGATTAAAAAAAAGTTTGCCTATTCAGGTTCAGCAGTTTCCTAATTACACCTTCTGTGGAGATGTTGGATCGCTTATTTCCTTTCTTTCATCAGAATTTTACAGTTCTGAGTCCATTCTCCCCCCCAATGGTGTTACAGTCTTGCTATAAAATTGGTCACATTTTATGTCATATTCTTTAAATTGGGCCTGTTCTGCACATGTTTTAGGCTTCCTACTTGTCCACAAATTTTTGTCTAGGTGTATTTTGGGTGTACAAGTACCAAAATCAGTCACTTTTCCTCTTACAGTGGAAATGAATGATCAATGTAAAGAAACATTTAATGGCCCTCAGCTTGAGTACTGTGAAAGCCTAATAATACATTTTGTATTTCGTAAGTTTTAAGGGAACAATCTATTTCCTAAGAGAACAAAGCTTGCACTTAGATTCAGTTACTTTATTTATGTTAGGCTAGAGAAAACTCTTCTTCTTAAGGGTTGTGTATGGGAGATAAGGGAGCTGTTGCTTGCATGGCTTTGCACCCTATCTATCTGTATCAAAAAGTAAAATCAAGAATACTTATGAGAAACAGTACAACCTTAGAATATGATTGTGAAAAATGGATGTTCTTGGGGTGAGAGTTTAGGTTAGTGGGTGGTGAAAAATAGATGCCCTGTTTGAAAAGTACAGTATACAAAGGTGAATATTAATGTTTGATGTAAAATGCTTAGAAGGTTAAAATCATGGGAGTAGTTCTATAAAGGCTTAAAATCATGGGAGAAAGAATAGTCACTTGGAATCATTGTATTTTCTCTTCCGCCTTATCCTCACAGTGTGGTGTTCCTGCCTATTGGGAACCTCTATACATAATCAGTTTATGATCTGGCAGATAGTAATACAATCAATAGCATTTACTGTATTTAAACTGTTGAATACAAATTGCTGTCTAAGGAATAGGGTAGAATCAAGAGGTATTTATTTCTGCATGTCTGAGGTGAAGTTTTAGTGGATTGAGAATAAAATGGATTATGACCCCCTTGTTAATTAGCACTTACTGATTTGGAATGTCCCCACCTCAGTTAAGAGGGAAGTACTGTTGTGCATTTCTTTATGCACTGCAGAATGCACTCAGGCGTGATATGAAGGAAGTGCAGGTCCAGTTCTGTTTAGGTCAAACTGAATTTCTCGTGCAGCTGCGAAGTTCCGTGAGACAATCCAGCAAGGAGTAACCTTACAAAAATAAAAAGTGAGTAGTTTTTTGGCTCGCATCAGCCACCCTGGCTGGCTCACCATCTATTTGCACGAGTGTTAGTGAGAACAAAAGGGAAGGGGCACAGTTGCATAAGTGGGGATGAAGGAATGAGTATGGCAGCTTCAATTTAGATCGATTTTAACTGATGTAAACCAGCATGAGATTGCAATTAGGTGAAATGGGCTAAGTGTTTTTGTCTGTCCCTACAGGAAAAGTACCCCATCAAAAAGCCCAAACAACAAGAAATCTATTTTCTGTTGGTTTAATGAGCTGAATCAGCTCTCTGAGGGATCAGATGAGTGCTAAAGCTGGCACAAGAGCCAAAGCAAGCAAATGGAACTGAAAATGAAGAAAGGAGAGGAGAGTAAAACTTGGCATTTCAGTACCAATAAGGTGTTAGATTGGTTTAGTCTAACTTTAATGTATAAGACTTTGGTACCAGCATCAACTTAAGTCAACATAAACACATACTGCAGTCAAAGGAGTTAAGAACACGTTCTCTTGATTGATAATCTGGGTGTGGATAATTTGCAAATTAGCAGGAAATAGTAGAATTTATGAATTTAAGCTGAAGAAGAAATTAACATGGAACAATGAAAATGGATCTAGGAAAAAAATAAAGTTAGACTGCAGCACATGTGAGCATGCCTAGTGAAAGAGAAAAGTAGAGACCATAGCGCAGTATTGGTGTTTCGTAGTTATTTATCATCAGAGAACCTAAATACACTCTTAAGTCTTTATTGAAGATGGCTACTTTTGAGAAGTGCTTAACACAACTACGAGGATTCACTCATGGGCCCAGGGCAAGAACACGTTAAGGAATGGGGTTGGACTAGATGATCTCTAGAGGTCCCTTCCAACCCCTACCATTCTATGATTCTATGAATGTTGGATAATGTAGACCTATTTATATTGTCACTGACTGAAAACATTATCTAAAATATTTACAGGACAGCTGACAAATTTGTGGAGTTGTTACTGATTTCCTTGGTAGGTATGTGTTAGGGCTTTGAAAACATGCCCCACTTTTCTTAAGGAGAATATGGAAATTAGACCAGTGTATCTAACTTCAGGATGCAACTTTGGTGTATGGAAAGATGCCAGAGCAAACTGGTGTAGAACATAGTAAGTGCTCAGAGGCAGCCACTGTGGGTTTGTTGAAAGCAAATCTCTTCCTTGGAGCGGCTGCTCTTTTGGATAACAGAAAAGAAACGGATGCAACATATCTTTATTTTGATAAAGGCTTTTATATATTCCTGTATGTGTTATTCCTTTTCTACCTGTATAAGTGCACTAACCTCTTGGCTAAGGTACTATTGAACATACTTAGAGAATTTGTAAGAATGGTAAGAAACATTGCGGTGAAGAGGGTTGCAGATAGGAAGATCAAGATTAGCTTTTTCAACAGTGCTCAATATATCAGAGAAATTATTAGATCCAAAATGAGGAACAGGAGATTGACACAGTCAAGAACTGAGAACTCAGAAAAATTTGCAAGCGCAGAATGCAATGTAAAAAAAAAAAAATGGGGCGCGGGGTTAATTGATCTAAGCAAAGTGAGCATAATTTTAACAACCGAACAAAACCCACTCGATGCTCTTAAAAAAAAGAGAAATGTAGTTCCAGGATGCATTAACCTCAGCATTGTATATAAAATGGGAGAATTCCATTCCAGTCGTCATTGTTGGGATCTCAGTAGGAATAGATTGTCCAGTTCTGGGCTTCACCATTCAAAAAAAGATTTGTTGTACCGGAAAATGTCCAGTAGAGAGAAACAAGAATAAGAGGAAAAAATGACATATAAAGAAAGCTTGGAGAAACACTTTATTCGTAGCAACGAATCTGTTTATATAATGTGCCTCTCGTGATTTTTAAATGGGAACAAATGGTTGAGTTTTCTCTTATAAGGCAGTATTTTACTCAGTTTTGTAAGTCTGATTTTCTAGCAGACAAGCTTTTACTCCAGTAATAATGCTTATCTGCTAGCCAGCCCGTCTGTTTCTATTTCTCCCTGTAGACTAGTACAATCTGGCAAATACCCAAGCATTCAAACACAGGTGTTCTTGGATGTTTGTCCTAGCCAAAAAGCACAAAATCTCTAAATTAAAGTGATATAGCTTGAGACTGACTTAACCTAGCCACACAACTGCTGGGGGAATATGTGACTAAATTACCAAGCCGGGCACCATCGGACGGTCAACAAACCTTCGAACTTTTTTGTAGAAGAAAACTAGGAATTCTGTTGCATTCTCTTCTCTGCCTGTCTCTTGCCATATTTTTGACGGGTGAAAGGTGAAGTGCAGAAGAGCCCCTCTAGCCAGACAAGCTATATGCTGGACTTCAAATCTGAAACCCGCTTGAGAGTTAAGTTAGGGAGATAAGCAGTGGTTTTCTCCAAGTGTCTGGAAAGCCTTCCTTATAAGGGAGCAAATGCAGCAAACTGCTTGAGATGCATCTCCCTGTGGAGCAAGCTGCTATGCAGATGGAAGGAGGAGTTAAAACACAGCTCCTTTTTTATCTAACACATCCCAACGTTCAAGAAGTTTGATTGTTTGAAAAGTTTGAGCTTCGTATGTAGAAAGGGGAATTTCCCATGTTGTCAGCTTTGGGGAAAAAAAGTGTCTGCCAAGAGAATAAAGTTGGGGAACTGTATACCCTTGGGAGTCTTCCTGACTTTCGTGTAAGAAACTACATGCAGGAAAAATGTATATCCTGAAGCTGCTGTTGATCTTCTTGTTAATTTTATTCCTATTCTTCTTGTTCATAATGTTTCTGTATCCTCTGTGAATGAAAACGGGGGGGGGAAGGCTTCTAGACAATTCCTGCATCTCTTGTACTGTAAAGCTTTCCTTTAATATACTTTAGTCAGGTTGCATCTGTCTTGCTAGGCTGAATTGAGGACAAAATCATTGTCAGTGTTGATCTGTGTGGAATCTGGAGGACTGGTGTATTGTGTCCAGTTCTGGGCTTCCCAGTACAGGAGGGGTGTGGAGCTGCTGGAGAGAGTCTAGCAAAGGGCCACTAAGATGGTTAAGGGACTGGAGAATCTGTCACAGGGGGAAAGGCTGAGAGAGCTGGGATCTGGAGGGCCCACAGCAGACTGAGCCCAGTGACAGGACAAGGGGTGGTGGGTACAAACTGACACAAAGGAGATTCAGTCTGAACATAAAGAAGCACTTTTTCTTTTTTTCTTCCCTGTGCAGGTGACTGAACACTGGAACAGGCTGCCCAGATTGGTTGTGGAGTCTTCATCCTTGGAGATATTCAAAAGCCATCTGGGCAACCTGCTCAGGTTGGGCACCTAGATGATCTCTGGAGGTCTCTTGCCAGCTCAATCGTTCTGTGATTCTTTGAATCACCAGTGGAAAAGAGGCCTGTGAGCAGGTTTTTCAGTGGTGCTTCAAGGAAGGGAAAATACTATAAACCGCTTTTATCTGTACTTACTATGCATCATAAGGTTTTGTGAACAGCAGTTACGTGTATTGAAAGGCAAAGCCTTCTGAAGTATGACTACTAGATCTTTTAGAATAAATTTATTATTATAAAGTATCTGCCAAAAGCATTTGTCATGCAGAATTTCTCTTTAATTTTATTGCAGACTGTTTAGGAGGATACTTATTTTGTACTGTCTTCAATTAATTTGTATTGTTTTATTTGCATTGCAGAGATGAAAGAACACTTGACATTTTAACTAGAAGCTGGCAGAAGGCTCACCTATCCACCTTTTCTCTTCCTCTTATGCTGCCTTTTTACAAATCAGATTTCTGTGTCCAGTTATTGTATTTTATTGATATAATGAAAATAACTTCAACTGGAAAACATAGAAGGCAAAAGGTCTATCAGTAACAGAAATGTAACAAAATTCCTTCACCTTCCAACTCTTTGTGTTTCTGACTATCCTTTGTTCTTTATCCTTTTGTTGAAGTGTGGCAATTCAGTGAGTTGTGCTTCCAATTTCTATCTGACATTCCCAGCTGGTGCCTTCAGAAGTGGCAAAAAGTTTCGTATCATTTTGGTTGCGGCTTCATATGATAGACCCCTTTCTCTAATAGAATATTCTAAACGCTTGCAATCCTTGGAGGCAGTAATTCACTGAGGAAGTGCTGCAGCACAGGGGTTTATGCCTTAGTTGCCACGTGCAACAATTAACTGTTGCTGCAAAAGCAGTTTGTGAATGTAAGGCATAAATCTGAGACCCTGAAGTACTTTCCTTGGCAGTTGCAGACAGCCCTGAAGACCCCTGCTTCCTCTGTTTTTCAGCCCCAGATTAAAGAACCTCCTTCTCTTTGAGCTGTGGCAACCTTGTGTGTTGCAGGCTTACCGATACAGGTCTGTCTGGACCTGTTGCCCAGCTCTACAATCACACAGTTGTCCATCTGCAGTAATAGCACTATAGGACAAGACAGTATGTACATCTCAACAATTTGCATTGGTAGGGGGCTACAGCCTCTGTAGCATCAGTTGTAAATCAGTTCCCATCAGTGTCTTTGCATCAGCATGATGCATTCTTCCCTGCAGTCTGTGCAGTCCCATCTTGAATGCCATTGCTTCTTTTGCTTCCAGCCATCTGTGTCTCCAGGGGCTCGGAAGGGCCATTGCTCAGATCTGTCTGTTCCTAGAGCTATGGATAGGGTTGTCAGTGCTCCTGTTGGTCTCTGGAGTGGTGAACTCCTTTCTGCATATTACAAAAAGTCCTACTCCAGCTGTTCTGTTCAACTCTGGCATCTGAACAAGAGCCTATAGCTTTGATGGTGGTGAATAACTGAAAGTGCAACTGCACAGCAACAGAGCTCTTCACTGCACCTGCTGCCGACGTAGTTTATTCCACACAGTCCAGTCAGTCTCTGGTCAGGTCATGCCACAGCTCCTGTGAACTCTGTGTGGGACTGTCCATCAGCACTCACTGCTCTGCTTCATTGTTCCAGTTAAGCCATTTTGCTATTTATTTTCCGTGAATATGCAGAGCAATCTACAATTTACTCCTTGGGATGACCTTGATTTTAATGTTAAAGTCTTTGAACACATTCTGGTTATTTGGGAATAAATAGTATCTATATTGCTGAATAAGAATGTTTTCCCTTTACAACATAAATCAAGTGACTAGTGCTATGAAGACTGGACCGGAG
The DNA here is from genome assembly GCA_013398225.1 of Steatornis caripensis. Taxonomy (NCBI): domain Eukaryota; kingdom Metazoa; phylum Chordata; class Aves; order Caprimulgiformes; family Steatornithidae; genus Steatornis; species Steatornis caripensis. The sequence goes on from VZSC01008302.1 coordinate 42,988, forward strand.
TTAGTGAGATGTTTGTTAGGTTCTAAAGGCCGCTTTAAAGCCTCTACTTACTTCTAATAAATGAGCCATTACAAGCTTTTATCTTTTGTTTTCAGCGCTCCTTTAATGCAGAGTTCTTATTACAAAGGCAGCCCAGCCAGCTGTAATGTGTTGTCACTACATTTAATGGTGATGATTTATGTGTATCAAGCCAAGGAAGAGCTGCTCTGTGTTTTAACACACCCACTGGTGACCTTGAGTACAATCTGACTTTCTCTCAAAGCTTAATAGCAAATTAAAACAATCACTGCAAGTTATAAGCTTGGAAATACTCTTTTCAGGTCTACACAGTTTTAGCTGGAGTCTCTGTTATGAGTTTGGAGACATCCTTGTGAAATCATGTCCAGCAAATGCCCACAAAGTGTCACCCTTGCTGACTCCAGGATGCTACACTCTCGAGAAGTGGAGACAGATTCTGACCCACCTTTTTTACCATGTAAAATACTCACTAGTGGTTGAATGGAAGTTAGCATAAACAAAGAGTAAGCTGTGTAGGCAATACTGTGTTGTTTGATTTTTCCCCCCACCCCCTGCCTCCCCTTGAACTCAGCTTTTTTTGGTTTTCATTCGTTGATGGGCATCTGAGTTGATTTAAAAACTTCTGCTGCATACAGGGGTAAGTCTTGTTCTGCCCTGATTTAATTGATTAATTCAATAGAAAAAGTATACCCCCCATTTACTTGCACAGGCAGTACTGCTGTTGCAACTGCATCAGTTACCTGAAGGAGCTGACTGTGAAAACTTTTGTATTTTCAAGCACATCAGTTCCCTGAACCTCACTGCAAGTTTCTTAAGTGCTAGTGCTGTTGCAAGGGAGGAGAGTGGATGGGTGGGCTTGAAACTTCTGCAAGGGCAGGTTAGCAGTTTGGATTTAGACTGGGTTAAACCGATACTGAATCACAGCCTTAATCCTTGGATATAGTACATTAAGCTTAAACATGTACCAAAATCTGTGGGGACAGGGCATCGTCAATAAACTAAATTTGTCACTACGTTCCCTCCCACTCTCATCTGTTGGAGGGAAGGCACTGGTAAACACTGCCGGCTTTTCCTCTCCTCCTTCCATGCTGAGTAAATAAGGCATCCTGGCAACAGAGAGCACATCCAGGAATAGGAAAATGCTGCTGCACTCATCCAGAATTTTTTGAAGCAAATATCACTGCAGGATCTGTGGTCCCTACTGCAAAGACAGGCTAGTTGCAGGTCCTGGGCTTCTGAATATAGAGAATGGTCTCTATGGTAATGGCAGCCTTCCCAAATCTGTATGTGTTCACAAAGCACTGCAAAACCTTTCATTACTCCCCTGACAAGACATAAATGTTTCTGTGACTAGGCCAGATAGCTGAAGCAGCTTTAAGTTCTTTCCAGATATGCTTCTTGTTGAGGGGCATGCTGAGTAAAAGGACAAAAAGCCTTTCCTCTCTAGATCACAACTGCTCCTGATGTGTTCAAGTCATCTGAAGTGCCTTCCACTTCTATAAGAACAGGAGAAATATTAGAACCTTTGCCACAGAGGTTTGTTTCTTTTCTTTTTACAGTTAGTAATTAATGTTATTGAGAGATGTGTCAGAACAGTCAGTAATCTGTACAGTGCTAATTGGTGCAGCATCCGGGAGGCGATTACTGAGTCTGACTCACACTATTGGTCATAGTACTTGGTCCAAGTATGGCAGTGGTGTGACAAATTGATGTGTTTTGCATACAGACAGGAGGAATTAACAGGATGGGTGTAAGTAATCCTTATGCCTCCTGATCTTTACTTTGTACTGTAGAATAACTGATCAGAAATGCATCCAGTTTCCTTGCCAAAAAGTAAATACTCACCCAGTGCAATGTAGGTTACTCAAGTAAACAGAAGTGTTGCTGAAACTCATGCAAAAGGAGCTCTTGTTTCACTGTGGTGTGTGACTTTGTCAGAATCCTGTAAGGGTCTGAGGCAGCTCTGTTACTTTTCTACCTGTTTGCTCCAAAACCTGCTCATTTGAGAGACTGGCAATCCAGTGCTCAGTTTGTCATAAAACAGTGCATGGTGTCCCTGAAGAACTTTCCAGCATCAAGAACTTTCAGTGGGAAAAGGTGTTACTATTTTTTATTGTTGTTTGGTTTTTTGTTTGTTTTATTACAAAGGATAACGGAGCTTGTGCAACGTACTGTATGTTGGTTTTGGGACCTAAGCTACAGAAATCTTTATGGCCTTTTTCATTGTGATATTGGTTAATCGAGCCATGTGATGAGACTATCACAAATAGAGTTGCAGGATCCTTGCAGATGAAAGTGTGTGAAAGACTATTTTATTGCTGTAATTTAGTTTGCAGGAGTTGGATCACAGCCACTTCCTAGAGACTCATTTGGATGCTTTAGTGTAACATCCACTCAGGTGGAAAGCACTTACACCTGCAGATCTTTGAGCGATTTGGTGAATTAACGGAAGAGTTAGTGGGAGGAGAACAGGATATCAGAGCTGCCCTCAAATCTGCTGTTAATTACTTGCACGTTTCTGCCTCCCAGTTAATTCTAGCAGAGTCCTGCTGAGCCTGAGGCGGTGTGCTGGAAGGCTGTTTGGTTACTGGTGCCTGGCAGCTCCTTTCTGCTCATCTTCAGAGATAAAGGAAAGACTTAAGTTTAAATGGATGGACTGGGAACATATTATCTTCACAGATTTCTGTAAAAATAAATATAGTTTGCATTGTGGATATTTCTGAATAAAACACAGGTGTAGAAACTGCGTGTATGAACATGTATAGGCAAGGACACATATATGTTACAGTAAAGATGTTTGGCAGGGGGAGCTGTTTTCTTGCTTTGGTTGTTTTCCTCCTCCCTCCCGCCCCCGCCCGCCTACCATCCCTGGGCATGCGTTTCCCTTTCTGATTCTAAAAACTAAGTGAATTCTGTCAGCAGATGTGTTGTTCAACTCAGTGCTTCTGGCTGTAACTGCTTTTAGAAAGGAAAGAGGAATTAGTTTTATTGTAATCTGTGGCAGCAAACGAAAGGAATGTGGTTTTTTTCTATGTTCTTTGGCCATGTTTTTAGCTAAATCCCTTCAGCGGGATGCTTTGAATATTTTCTTTGGGACGCTTTCTGAAATAGTGTGTTTACATTGTATGGAGGTGTAAATGTGCTAGAGTAGTATAATTTTTCTTGAAGGAATTGCAAAAACTCAATACCTGAAGTAGGAGGAAAAGCACGGTAAGAGAGAATGTGTCAGTCTTGGGAAGTTGTACTTACCACGGTGCCACCAGGTGGACACGCTATATTCTTTTGAGCTAATGTAGGTGCCTTGTCCACAGTAAAGCAGGAGTGCTTTTGTTGGCCTTGTACTAGAAGACACAAATTAATTAACATCTGTGGGAGGAGAAAGGCAGTTCTAAGATCTAACATAAAACCTAACTGCTCTGCTAAGTGCCTTGCAATTAACAACCCAATACCTTCCAGTTGAAAAATTGGATGCTTCTTTCAGCTACTGGAGACTTGGGATTAATTTCGGTATAAATAGGTTGTGTTCGTTTCTGTGGAGAAGATGGTGAATTCTGTCAGCAAGAAATGGTGGGTTTGCTTTGCACTGATATTGTATGTCATAAAGAGACTAAACCTTTGTCCTGAGGAAAGGAATGTCAGTAAGCAGCTGGTAAGAGACGTGGCTGTGCCCTCTCTTTGATCTCTCCCCCTCTAAGCCTCCATTATTGAAGTAGGATTGTTGCTTCACAGCATATGGCATCTGGGACACAGCATTGCAACCTGTCATGTGCCTTACAAGGGTATTTCTTGTGTTAGAATAATATTGCTTGCTCTGTAGATACCGTTTCAAAATTTCTTAAATTGGTGAGGATCATAAGCTTTAGTATTTCTACCAAAATAGTACTGAGTACCGGATCACTGGGAGTCACAGTGGTGACAATGAAGTGCTGCCTTATGTGCCTGTAATAAGTATTTGTCATCTTAGTATTCAGTCTCTGTTGTAGCACTGTTATTCCCAGTACTAAAGTAATTTTAAATTCACACTGTTATGGCTTTTTCTTTTGTTACCATTAGCAGGTGTTTACTTACTCTTATGATATGATTGTATTTCAGTAACGTGCTTTCCCAGAAAATTTTTAGACTTCTGTCATATGTTTGTTACCAGTAGAAATTGACTCAGCTTTTTTTTTTTTTTTTACAAACAAGAGGTTTGTTCAGAGTTTTTTTTTTATTGAAGACTAAGAGAAATTCCACACCTTATATTTTGGATTAGTATAACAAGCTTAGTAAACTATGAAACGCAGATCACTTTGTTCCAAACCCCTCCATGTCTTCTGAAAGACACTATGAAGAACTCCTCTAAGATGCCCAGCTCACTGTATTCATAGTCCTGTTGGAGGAGATGGAACAAAGGCAGAAAAGTCTAATGCTGGAGAAAGTAAAGAAGAAAATCTTGGCAGTTAAAATAAGCAGGGGTTACCAGCTAGTGTGTTTTGAAACTTTGCCCACAATGGTCAAGCCATTCCAATGATGAATGCTTTGTTTTCATGAAGACTAGAAAACCGTTTCAGTATTCTAGCTTTAAAAAAACCCAAATAAATCCTTGGATGGATATTTCATTAGAAAGATTTGCTTTCCTTTAAGTGCTTTTAAGCTGTTTTTTCTGTTGTATTTAGGGACATCTTTGTAGCTGCTGTTTGCAACAGAGAAATAAGTTACCGGAGTGGGAAATGGCTATTGCATCTTGAATTACACAGTATTTATGAAATGTCAGAGTGAGCTGTGGTAAGCAGCTGAAATATGCTTAGATCAGTGGATATTTAGTTTCCTGTATGGCACAATATATTGCCGCACAGTGTAAAAACATTAGTTTCCTAAGACCCAGACAAAACATGTTTCTATTCCATTTCTATGTTCTTTGTGACACATCATAATCGTAACCAAAGACATGCTGAGAAAAGAAATGCCTGTAGATTATTTTGTCCTAGTTTTTGAAATTCACTACCCACGTTAATCTGAAATAGCTCAGTTGCTGTGGGGCTGATTGAGGGGTTGCTGAAGCTAAAGCTGGAAAGATGAAGCGGTTGGTGAGGCATTACTTCCTGTATTACTGGTTTGTTTATGTTCTGCTGTCTAAAACATGTTAATCTCTGTTTGTCATTGTTCGTGTACCTAGTGAGCAGGCAGGATTTTTTTGTTAAAATGAAAGTGTCACAAAATAATAAACCTAGCTTTTTAATATATGTAAGTAGTACATGTGACCTAATGAGAGACCAGAATACTCTGTGTTAGTGCATAAGACATGGCAAAATGACCACTTTCCTGCCCTAAGCAGTTTATGAATTAGATGTAAGACAAAATTTTCACATATGATAAAAAATACATTTTATCGAACATGACATTTTCTACGTTTTCTGTGAATAGCAACTACCTAATGTTCCTTCCTACTCTTTTTAGGTGGTATTTCATATCTGGTATTTAATAGAGGAGTGGCAGGTCATACATTCATGCTGAATATATCAATCTCTGACTAATCTTTGAGTCCTAGGATACACGTGTTCCCTCTCCAACCTTTTTCTACTGTTATTTGACAGAATCTTGGATTCTAGATACTTGTCTGCTACAATTAGATATCATTAGAATCAGTAAAATCAGAAAATTAGTAGAATTAATCTCTCTAATATATGAAATGCTTCTAGACAGGTAATATTTTAATTACCAGGCAGTTTCTGTCTATAGTTTGTTTGAGAGCTCAAAGTTTGATAGCCATCAGTGAGTTTTAATTGGATGCTCATTTTACTTGAAATGTTTCTGTTCCTAGTTTGAGTGAGCGTTCCAGTGGAAATAAATGTGCTAAGATAGTTTTAAAATTTGCATCCTGCTTAATTTGATGTTTTCTTTACACATGGCTGTTTCCCCTTGGCTTTTGGACTATGCTTTTGAACTTATTCACTGGAGTATTTGGAGACAGCAAACAAAGGGTGGGATTAACACTTGGTAAATTAATTCAATTAACAGCTGGAAGTAATGTTGCAGAAACATTTGGGCAATCTTTGCCCAGATTGTGCATGAGACTGAGACAGTATTTATAATTTACTGATATTCAGCTTCTAAACCTTTAGAAACATCAATGTGTTTTGTGGCCTTTGACTTCCTTTCCCAGCTCCCTTACCGAAAATGTAACAATACTGTGTGTGTGTATATATATGTGTGTGTGTGTATATATATATATATATATATATATATAACATAATGTTAGCATGATAAGCAAGGTTTAGAGAGTGAAATGAGGCTTGTGAATGTTTGACTTGCATCTTTCAGGAAAACGCTTGTTTATTGCCTTTAAAATATACTGAACTGATGAATAAGCTTGAGCCAGGAATGAAACAAAAATGTGAAATGGAACGAAGTGGAAATGGTCCGTGTGCTGGTGTCAGCCGGTGCTAGAATTCTAAAACTAAATCTGCTGTGTTAGTGAGGGACAGATAGGAAAAGGGGTTTTTTTAGTTCAGAAGTAGGGTCTCCCAAGAACACTTGTGTCTATAGCATCAGTTGCATATTCTTTTGCTTTTAAATTCTTTGAGCTTTTAAACAGCAGCTTTTTCTTGCGTAGTGCAGATCAACCAATGATCTGCACTGAGACGTGATCTCTGGATTATACTCACAGTGTTAGTATGTTGGTCCGGGCCTACTTCTTCTATGCATGTACCTATACGGTGCTTAAATGTTACATACAGGTAGTGTGAAGCACCTCAAGTTACGCATGGGTGTTAGTAGCAGTTATGCTGGATACTGCATCAAAGCCCTCTTTTTTTCAAAAAGATGGGAATTTGGTGGGCTCAGACTTGTGCGCTAAAAATAATAATTAGAGCTGCAAGACAAATTTGTGTCTGATGACTGTATGAATGAAATTGGTTATTTAAAATTGGTTATTGGCTGTTTTTTTCTGCTTGTTTACAGGTTGCATGGCCGATACCATGAAATGGCACCAAACGTTGTGCCCATGGACTATACAAAGGACCCAGATGTTAAACTACCTATGCAGCTTATAATAAACATGCCTGAGCTAAAGGTATCACTTCTGACTGCTTACAGACTGATCTTCTTAAGTTATGTAGCTCATCTGCCAGAGGTTTCGCCAAGTGAGTTTGATAATGTGAAGCAGTGTGGTATGCTGAGGTCTTCCTGTTACTGTTCAAGGGCAAAACCAGCCCCACAAACTGGAAGATACTTAGGTGGATGTCTTTCTTGCAGAGATAGTTGGGATAGATATTAAAGGAAACTATTGGGAAATAAAACAAAATTTAGGAATCTTTCCACTTTGTATGGGTCGATCCCTTAGAAGCCAGTGAGATCTCTGTGTGAAGACCTGGTTAGACATCAGAAGTTCTTATCTCAGCATGTTGATAGGAAATTTGCCAGAGGTGTGCAGAAAAGTAAAGTTTTTCCTCTTTTTTTTTTTCCTCAGCTGCAAGAGCGCAATAAATACTGTTTTTCTTAATTATCAGGAGTTTTAATTTTTCATGGAGCTCATTGTGTGATAGGAAGTGAAGAGACAGTCCATGTTACTACAAATGAGAGAAGCAGTAGGTGTAAAGCAATCAGTACAAAAAAAATTGAGACAGATTTTGTTTTTATTGTGTTATCAGTCCAACACTGAATATAGCTTTAACAGGACAGTTATGTATTTTTAGCATTTTTTTTAAACAGTTCATTGAATTATGTTGTCTTTGGTCTGGTGGTCTATTTTTCTTTTTTACGCATGCAAATTAGTTGACAGTAGTTGTTCCTTTAGTACCACGCTTGCTGCATGTTTCATTCTGGGACAATACCATTTATTGAACAAGAAGCGTGTTTCACTCTAAAGAATGTTTAAAAGTGTTTGACCAGCATTTCATGTAAATGGAAACATTAATATTTAATGTTCTAATTAATCTTCTAAATATTTAATCTCTATTTAATTCAACAGAAGACCGTTGAAAAATTTTCATCCTTCAGTTATGACTGTGATTTACCAGATACCTATGTACAGCTTAGAAATTTGGGGTTCTGAAGACACAGAGAAATAATTCAGGTTTCTTTTTCACACTAAGCGTGGAATTCTTCAACAAAATCCTAGTATATGTTTATACTCTTTCGAATGATGAGTTGGCCCTGTAATAAAGTGGATGAGGAAGATGGTTAGCTTTAATTCCAAAATTACGCATAATAAATAAATTATAAAATTTTATAAGAAAAAAATGCAAGGAAAACTTTAGACATCATTAATTCTATCGCAAAAGCCATAAATGCTACTGTCATCGACATAGCACATCTACAGTGAGTTATTAAAGATATTAATAGTTGAGGATTTTGGCAGGGCTGTTTTGCTAATGACCTTCCTTAACAATATTGCCTAGTATATGAATAAAATTATTATATAACTCACAGTTGTTTAATTAGTTACAAAATTGAAACCTGTGATGTGCTATGAGTTGTTCCTAGAACTTACAAAATGGTTCTTTCATCAGCTGGTTGAAAGCTATTCAGCCTTTTAACTCCTAAAGCTGCATATTCTAACCCTGATTAGATTCCAGCTCCAGGTTAGTTTCTTATCAGCTGTGTGCATGTTCCAGGTACGTGTCCTTGAGTGCCACGGGTAAAAGTGTAATTCCCTCTGCAGCTTGCAAAGTTGACCTTCCTAGCTCACCTCAAATCAAATGAATGATGTTTAATAAATCATGCAGGTACCGTACTTTAAAAAAATTTATTCTCATCTTTGCCCATTATGTTACACAGTGTAAAGTAGGAACCGGATACAAACGTAGTGTAATTCAAGGTTTGTTCATATATGAACTTTTAGTATCCTCAACATTCAAGAAAACATTATTTTTCAACAATATTATGTGTTTAAATATATTGAAATATCTATGAAAGAGCCTAAATTATATGCCTGCATACTTAATGATGAAAAAAGTGCATCTAAAGAAGTATTCTTTGAACTTTAAAATAGGGAGTATAAATATCTTGCTGAAAAGTTCTTTTCAGTTCCTTCAGTTGCATAAGATATTGTATGTTAACCATTCAGA